>VXBT01006111.1:96451-114007 GCA_013400235.1 Oriolus oriolus
AGCTGCTCCGGTAGGCCGGGTCTGCGCTGGCCTGCCGGCCCCGGGAGTGACTGCTAGGCTGCCAGGCAGGACAGGAACAGCCCCACAGCTGCCTGTCCGGCAGCCACCGTGTGCCCGTTTGCTGGCCACACTTTACATACATTGCATGTCGTTTTAAGCGGCCCGTCTGTCCGCGGTCATCAGTTTCAGAAAGAAAAGTGGGTGGCTGCCGCTTTGGCAGAGAAGCGGTGGTCCAGACCCAGAGAGGACGAAGTTCCCAGTGCTCCCTCATCCGTGCCTTCATGCAGCATGGCCACAGCTCTGCAACCTGCTTCCATAAGCGGAGCACCTCTGGGCCTAGAGAAAATGCGGCTGGTCATCGGCAGCTGTCTCAGGCGCCGTCAGGTGCCTGGCTGGGGTGGGAGAAAGCTCATGTCCACTCCAGCCCAAGTTTGTTGTTTAACAGTGTAAGCATTTAACCACTACAATAGCTTTGGACTACCTGTAGATCTACTTCCTTTTGTTGGAAAGTTAAAATAATCATCTTATAAAGTTCGGTCCAACAGACTTAGTGTGACAATCTGTTGCAGGTTTTGAAGGAATTTGGACATGAGAAGTACTATTGCAATGCACTAATGTAAATCCATGATTTTTTTTTTTGGTGAGAAAAAGATGTAGGTAAAGTTGACTGACTTTGCAGGCAAAATTAGGCAGCTATCACTCTCTTTTTCGCTGAATTATGAGAAATAAAATACTTTACAGAAAAGTCATAGAATAACATGGAGTTCCTTTTTTTCTCCACGAGTGTGTTTACCTTTAAAACAGCTGTTTTCCTAGTAAAGTAGAAATAGTAAAATGCAGAAAACCAAAGCCATGTTTTCACTTCAGGTGATTCTCTGCTTTAGGTTCTTTAATTTTTCCCTTACGCGTGGGTATTGTGCTGGTGATTAACATCTTCACAGATCTTTTAACTGTTTTTAAAGGGTAGAAAAGAGGGAAATACTTTCCTTACTTCCCTGTTTGTTTGATGTCTCTGAGAATTTATGTGCCAGTGATTACCTCTTCTCTGTTTGTATTTTTTTCTGAGGTTTGCGTGATCATTTCCTCAGTGTATTCCAATTTACTGTTTAGTTCTGTTTGTAGATTTAAGACCTCATGGCTTACCTTCTCTAAGATTTTACAGATGATGGCTTACTGTTGAACAGTTGTTCTTATATTGAAACTGCAGTCAACACTCTCACTGGATTCAGCAGGGCCTTGTACAGATTGTAGCTGTTAGGACCAGGCAGGTACAACTTGTCATTGGTATTCATAAGTACACATTCATTGAATATGACATTAAATGTCCTGCAGCAATTAGCCCTCCTTATTCATTGGTTCAATGATAATTACACAAGTCAGCTCTCATCCTATATCTGGAGGGCTTAGAGTATGCTTAATCACAAATATATCCACCTTACAGAAGTAAGTAGCAATCAATAGGTCACAAAACCTGAACCTTGTGCAACCCCAGTTTGTTTTTCTGGAGAGGGTAAATTAAAAATCTCTTTTTTGGTCTTTTCTCAGTTAATTCTCCCGTAGTTTTGACTGCTGTATTTTTTGCTATAGATGATGGAGAAGGTTTCTAGCACAAAAGGTGCACACTACAAACAAAAATTGCATACTGTCATGTACCTACTTCCAACTTGTCTCACTTGATGGTGTTTTATACACAGGCACCAAAGCCACTATGAATGAGTTGATTTGATAAATACATCATTATCCTGAAGTATTTTTTCCTAAAGCTTCATTATATTGCATAGCCTAGCAAAAATACTGTGAAAATTGTGCTATACATAAAAATAGCCTCTGGAAAAGAAGGGATGTAGTCCCCAGAGGCATTTTTTCTGTGATTATAGTCCTCTTTACTGAGGCCACTGTGCTAGGTGGCAATTATAGCTAGTGTCAGAGCATTTGGACATTGGTCACGTTGTGAAACATTTGAATGTGTTTCAGTGTGAACTCCAAACTGCGAAGTTTTGCTGAATACCTCACTATAGCAAAATCCTTCAGGGGACTTCACCCCTGACACCCCCTCAAAAAAAAAAAAAAGGTGAGAACTCCTCCCATTCCATATTCTGTTCTTTTATGACACAGGTAGGCAGTAAGTATCCTGGGTACTAGGTGAGTGGAGAGACCACTGAGGGGACTGGCAGCAGTTTGGGAGTTTTATTCAGCATACCTGCTGTATGTGGACTACATGTAGCTGGTAGCTGGGCTTGCTTCTGAACTCAATGGGAGACCAGATAGCTTGTCACGCCACAGGGAAAGTTTTTATCTCCTCTTGGCAAGGGAACCAGTTTGCTCCATTTCATCACTATTGTCACACCAGTGTCTCTTGTTCCCTGACACACACCCTCCTTACCCCCTTCTTACCCCTCTCCTATGACAAAAGTCAGTATCTGTCTGACTGCTCAAAATGCAAATTTCCACAGGTCTCTCTCTTGTCCTTTACTTATTAATATTAATCCTTGAATCCCTCCTCTACTGTTAATCCCAAATGATAGGGATCCAGAATCTGACCTCAGTGTCTAGTCTCACTTCCATCCTATTTGATCTAATTGCCTGTTGTTTTGCTGTTTTGCCTACCTAGTCCTGAAATTATTCTTTCCTTTCTAGTTCTTTCCCAGCCTGAAAATCGCTCTGGCTCACCAGCTCTGGCAGCTTTTTCACTGTGCTGTGCTTCATGTCAGCTTTCTAGCACCCCTCTATGTTTCACAGATCAGTGCTCCAGAGATGTGTTAGCACCCCAGGGTCATAATTAAGGAGGAAACCACATAGGACATATAAATTCAAAGAAAGTGGCAGCTCAGCGTCTTCCAGGAAGAAGTCCTGCAAGCAGATATGCTGGCCCCTGAAGACATTCCAGAACACAGACTATTTTAAGAATAGACTGGGAATGTATGTTCATCAGCGTTTGGAGAGGGAGAGTCTGGGCCATAACAGATGAAAGAAAGGAAACTTTCAAAGAGTGGAGGTTGTGTCAGGGCGTTGTTTAGAGGTTACCTTAGAAAGATGGATAGTTTTGGAATCCAAAGGAGTATTTAGATTTCCTTAGTTTCAAGCATAACTGTTTTTACTGTTTTTTATAAACAGTGCAGCTAGGTCACTTGACACCAGCCACCATACAACCCAATTTGCTGGTACACAGTTCTTTGATCTGCAGTTTTCCGTGCTTCAGGCTTGGCTCTGATTTTATGAATTTTCAAATGCTTTTGAAAAGAATTAAGTTTTGAGGGGTTTTATTTGGTTTTTAATGAAACACTGGTTTTACATATGATCAATTACATTAGCAAGTTTTTTTCCTCAGTAAATACCTGTCTATCCTTTGAAGCAGGGTAGCTATTCTGAGTACTTCACTGTTGTCATTAAAAGCTACCTATGTATGTCCAAATTTTGAGTGAGAGTTTTCACCTGTACATTAGACACTTATTCAGCAGCCAGTATTTTGAGATTGATCACCCCCCTCGCTGGGCATGCCTCTCACTGTTCCCAGTGTGTAGACTGTAGGGTCTGCACACCTAACCCTGTGTGCAGTCACAGCAAAGTATGGTGTCTTGTTACTCTTCCCACTTCTTGTTGGTCACTATGGGAGTGAACATAGTGACCAACAGTGACAAGTGATAAGTGACAACAGACTTTAATGATCTTTCTAGGAATGCAGAGGAGGAAAGCCTTCTGTCCTGAATATGGAGGAGATAAGAGACAGGACAGGTAAAAGTACTCCACGGGGATAAAGAAGCTGGGGCGGGACAAAGGAGTGAACAGAAGGAAATTCAGATGGGGATTTGGCCTCTGTCAGGGTGTGCTCCAGCCCAAGCATCAGTTTTTCCCTGAGCAATTTAATGTCAGAAGCTCAGTGATTCATGTAAGGAATTAAAGGGAATGATCCTTTGGGATCTTTGTTTCTTGCCTGTTGGTAGTAAAGCAGTAGAATTTGTGTCTGGATCTAGGAATAGATGTGTATCTGAACTTTCCCTGACCGCTGATAATTGAACTGATACTGCCTTAGTCATGTACTATGTGGATTTCATTCTGGTTTTATGAATAAGGCTGCACTGTCTCTTTTTTGCCCTGTGGACAGAATGTCACTCTTACCTTTCCATCTTTGATTGTGTTTATTGTCATTTTTTGAAAGAATGGATCTCCTCTCATAATAGTTATGGCCATACTGGCAGACACAATTAGAAAAGATGCTAGCATTTGTTACACTATCTGGAGAGATTCCTTCTTCCTCTACTGCTGCCTGTGCCAGCATACTTATTTTCCATCTTCCCATTTGTCCAAATGCATCTCTTTGGGCTTTAATCTAAACTGTCATTAATTTTTTTTTTCCTGCATATTTCTTTATATTTTCTCTTTTTATTTGTTTTACTTTTTATGTTTTTATTTCAGAGATCTAGTTGACAGTGCAAATAGCCATACTAACTTGACTGGTAACACACAGTGCATAGCTAGAATGAATGGCTAAGGCATGGAGAGAAAAGATGGATGGTGGAAGCAGGCATCTTTTTCAATGGTCTTCAGTGCTTGACACAGTATCCTATAACAGTGAACCCTGAGTTCTTCCAAGAAGAACAACTGCACGTTTTCCCTCTTCAGCTTCTCATTGGATTGTAAAGTTTCAATTATAGAATCTCAAATACATGATAAAAAGTAAATATAAAAATGACATTTCTAGTGTTTGGCTCTGAATTTTAGCTATGGAAATTATCATAGGCCGTTTTGATATAATGGAGGAAAGGTTGTTTTTTTTTTTCTGAAATTACTTATCTGAGTGGATTGATCCATGTAGAAGAAGATGAGGCATTTTTTTTCCCCAAGTTCACTGGAGTTAACATTCCTGCTAACTTGTTTCTAAATTGCCCCCTGAATCAGAATTATTGTAGCTACCCTATTCTGTAAAATTGACTCAGCTGTACTGCAAGTATCTATAGGAGTTTCCTTTCCTGTTATAGTATCATAGAAACCACCAAATACTACTATTCTTTTCTTATGTCGATATGTTGTTGGTAGCATACAGCTGAGATAATATTCTTGCTAAAAAGAGTGACCAGTGGCAAGTGAGAATCCAACCCAATTTCAAAAACATAACTAAAGAATAGTAGCTAAATGTCCTTACCTGAAGAAAAAATTTCATCTCACATGTTCCATCATGGTCTACCCTCATTTCATGAGCTCTTATTGGACTGGTTTCATTTGTAACCCAATCCTTCTCAGAAACTACTGTATACTCTTCATTAGGAAAGCTAGTATTCAGCTTATTTAGATGTGCAATTGTCTTCTGAGTCCTTGTTCTCTTACCTTTGTTCAGGTGCTCCATGAAGCTCCTATTGTCACAGTATGTTCATAAAATAACTAACTTCTTGATGACAGTAGGATTATATTTAGTCTTCTTTATCTTCTTCTTCTTGTGAGAGGAAGCAGAGGTCATATCTTTAATCTGTAAGAAAACCTGAGCACCTTTTCCACAGAAAAACGTGTAGAAATAATAGTTTAAGAGCATCCCTTTTAACCTGGGACTCTCCACTCCTCCCCACACAACTCCTTTGGATTATATGTCTGCATTTCTTTGCATGAAACTTACTCAGTGTAATTTGTTGGTCCTTGAATTGAAAAATAGCTTGTTTACTACAGCCAGTGTCTAACAGAAGATGTGACCTGGAAGTGGTGAATTTATTAATGGGAAAGGAAGTATGGCAGGTTTTTATACTTTGTGTTCCGGACAAGAAACAAATTGGGAAAGGGTACATTAGGACATATAGCCTCTGTTTCTAGGTGATTGAATAATAATTAAATCTGTTATAATTCAGTCATAATTCTCTCTTCAAGGAGTTCAAGGCCAGACCCATGCAACATCCTTTTTTCATGAGATACCATTCACCAGCTTACTTGCACCTGAATAGTGAAGAATTTAAAGGATTTACCAATCAGAAGAGTAGTGAAACCACTATGTATGTGCTCTACCCTGTTGTGGTAGTAATTAAACCAATGCCCAGACTGCAAAAATGGAAGTTCCCATTCATTGTTTATTAGTTTTAAACAAAACTGGAAAAATATTTAGCTATGTTTGATACATCCTGTCAGATTTTAAGTCTGAAAGGAAATGGAGGGCAGAAACATAGACACCGATAAGAATGGCCCAGCTATAAACATAAGATACTGTGAATGCCAAGTGTTTCTTTCCAAGGGGGTGGTGCTGATTGCCTACCTCATTTTACTGTGTCAACTTACTAAGGAGACCATTCTCGTGCTTCTGTTAAAATGGATAGAGGAAATGCACATCTCTGCAGATGCCTCTGTGCTCTGCCTGCTAAAGAGCAGAGATGTACTGGCAGGTTTTATCAGGGCCTCTTTGTGTTATTTGATTTGCTGCAAAGGACAGAGTAATCTATTGATGAGAGTGCTTTCCTTTCCCAAATTTTCTTCTTCATGTACTGATATTCTTTTCTTCAACTTCTTTTTTTTCCCATACTGCAGTCAATCTGCCTTTCCTTCTCCGCTTGTCTTTCTGCTGCTGGGAAGACTTTTCTCTTCTCTTTTTGTCCAGCGCATCATTTTTACCCTTCATTGTCCCAAGACTTCTATTCTGTACATACTTCTCATGGGATGTTATTCTCTGTGGTCACCTCTGTTTACCATGAAAAACAAGGGTCATTGTAGCTGAATGTGGATGGTATTGACCATGATGGTGTGTTATATAGCATTGCTAAGAAATCCTTACTAAGGTATCATATCTTCCTGATAGAGAACAACCTTGTGCTCCTTAACTGGTAGTCCATGTTCAAAGTGCAGAGTCCAGCCATAATGATTAAGGGTAACTCTGGATCAGAAGTTACAGCAGTGGTGAGTCTTCAGCACAGTGATGTGTAAACCAGCACTGGAGGAAGTAACTGGTGAGGGAGAAGAGGGATCTGGGTGTGTTTGTGTGTTTTGTTGCTCATTAATTCAGACAACTCATTTCTCCCAGAGAGTTCTGGGAATGTTGTATTGTACATATGCCTCCTCTGTGTCCAGTTCTGCTCACCTGTGTATTCGTTGTGTGAAATGTAGTCCCTGGAGAATGATGATAACCAGCAAGTGAAATTAGAATATCTATAGCCACACTGCATCATCTTAGGTTTAGGTAGATTCTTAGTTGCTTGTCTACAGATCATTTTTAGATGGACTTTTGATACTGTTATACTGTGTTATATTACAAAAGTAAGAAAGAAAGCCACAGGAAAGAGAAAAGGTAAGGAATTAATTTTTTAAAAAATTACAAAAAAAAGCTAGGAAAGTTTAGCCCCTGGTCAAACTTCAGACTGAAATAGATTTTTTTTAATAACTGATACTCTGCAGCTTTACTATGTCAGTAATATATGATTTATAATCTCTTTAAATATTAATTTCCTTGCTGTTAAATGCTCCCACATTTGTAAATTATGTGATATTCACAATAAAGTACATTTTCTATGTAACTGTTTCTTAATATGAAAGCAATTTTGGTTTGGATTTTATTGTGAGTGATGCAAAAGACAGTTTTTGCTTTCTTTATCTGCTTTTAGGAAATGAAACTGGCACAGTTCATGAGGAGATTAGATTGCTCCCAGAAAATTTTCACTCATTCTAGAAGAAATATAAAACACTGGTTCTAAATTACATCAAGTTCTTCTGCACTCATAAATGCTCCACTCTTTCCTCCCTTCTGTATCAACTTTAGTTCTCCTTTGCCTCTTCTGTGTTGATTCTTCAGCTGGATAATTCAGAGCCACATATTTGTATTTTTAAATTTTTGACTCAGAAACTGAGCAACTGAAAAGCCAAATGAGAACATTTGCCAATATACTTGTTAAAAGTCTGATGCCTCTCTGTGACCCTTTGCATTTACACTATTTTTCTTCATGCTGAAAAATGCAGATCATTTCATGAAACAAATATGTTTAGTGTACAGAATGCATAGTTCTGATAGTTAGGCATTTCAGCAAAACACTGCAAAAATCTTCATTAAAAAGAAAAGAGCATTTGTGAAGAGCCACCCTGAATGTGATGTTTGCATGTTGGAAAGTGAATAGACTTCTGTCTGTTCTGCAGGTCACAGCTCTCAATTTGAATATTCACAATATAAGAAGTGTATGCATAGCATATAGTTTATCACTACTGCCAATATACCAGTTCATTAAGTTCCCTTAACCTTTCTTGAGCACTTCCTGAACGCAACAAAGTCATGCTCACAGATACACACGCTATGAATGTGACATTTAAAAGCTAATGTTGAAGCTCTACCGGGAAGTAAACTCTGTAATCATCAATTTATTTTCTGGGAATATTCCTTGGACAAGGTCTGTGTGACCCTGAGAGACAGCACCTTAAAATCCGTGCTAACTGTCCCTGAGAGGTAAAAAAGACTGGGCCTTCTAACCAGAAGAGTCGTGTTTGTACCACCACAGAGAGAAGCAATACCCTCTGATTTATATGATCAGTTAGAACTTCCCAGCACAGATGGATTTTGTTATACTCTGTGCCTGTTAATTCACTTTCTACTTTATCTATCTATCCATACATCCATGAAGTAAACCAAACTAAAAAAATATATAATCACTCCCAGCACTAAAATAATTGATAAGAAATGACAATTTCAGGTAGACATTTAGTAAAAAGTAGAAGGAACTAAATCTTCAGTCTTGTTACTTCCACTGTGGCAGAGGAATACAGGCAATAGATGGTGTCACATGCTCACTTTGTCAATTTTATGATCTGAGTTGCTTTCTCAGCTCTAGTTCTGGCCAGTTTTTTGATCAACTCCCAGCTGTATATCACTCTCTGTTGTCATCACAAAAAATAATCCACCTTTACATGAGTATAATAGTGAAGAGTATCTGGGTCACTGAATCAGGATGATGTGTTTCCAGCACACCTGCGGGAGGTCACTGATTCAGGTCACATAACTGTGATGCTGGCTGACTGTCTCTGGAGTGGGTCCAAATGTATTCATTCCTGATTCGGAGTCTTTAGATGCACAGACACATTTTGTTAACACTGCTGCAAGACAGTCTCAAGATGACAAAGGTGGTGCAAGCATTTCTGAATAATATTTTTACTGTTGCCTCAGCTACAGGAAATGATGCTTGAATACTGCATAAGCATTAGGAAAACAATAATTCCTCCTCCAACAGAACATGCTTTGTTTAGCACCAGGAATACCACAGGTGAGAACAAAACAGAAAACATAAACAGAGAAAACAATATAACACAATTGTCAAGCTTTTCATCTCTAATGTCATAGGGAGATGCTGTAGGGATGAGAAGTTAACACATGGATGCCAGCTGTAGCAACTAAATGTCTCAAAGAAACTTGTTCTTAGTTAATGAAATCCATTCACAAGTGACCTAATAAAACTCAGAAGAGATTACCAAATTTATTCTTGGAAAGGAAAGAAAGTGTAACTCAAGAGGCCGACAGACTCTAAACATGATGAAAATGTGACTGTTAATTCAGATTTTAATCTCCAGATGTTCAAAAAAGTTTTTGCTTCTTGGGGTTTTTTGAGATAACAAGTTGCATAATATGTTGGAAAACCACCTGTAAATGTACATAAAATAGACTAAGACAAAATCAGAAAACAGTTATGTGCAGAAACAGGGCTGGATATTCTGTGAAAGACTGCTGACATTTTCTGAAGAATTCTGGCTTTACCATGAACTCATTTTTAGGAAAACTAGGCTGCTATGCTGCCCCCGGAGCAACCAGGAAATGGTGACTTACAGAAAGAGATTACTGTACTGGGTTTATACTAACTGCAGCGTAAGTACCTCAGTGCAACAACGCAGCTAAATCTAAGACATATTTGATGTGTGCTATTGCATTTCTCCTTGTCCTTTCCCACCTATGTGCATTAGGAGACCATGGAAATGACAAGGGGTGACTTGAGGTCATCTTGTAACCTGTGAGCCGCCTCTCATGCCTATCATGCTTGCTTATGTGAAACTGTATGTTGCAAACATAACTAAGATATTCCTTCTGCTGCAGACCCTCTATTTGTTGTAACACACTGGAAGCTCCAGGTAACATTATTCATTTTGGTTATCTGAAAATATGGAAGCTACAAGTAGACGAAGGGCATCTTGTTCTTTAGACATGACAAGTCAAAAGCTTACACTACCCTTTTAAAATGTTTACGGTAAACTGATGTCCTTCACTGGCTGTAAAAGTAGCATAAATGCTTAAATTATTTGATGCCTGATTATAGGCAGTATCATTGGTCTATGTATTTCACATGGGATTTTGCTATTGATCAAGTAAACTCAAGATTTGAACTTAAACTTTTAGGAAGCCCTTAATATAATGAGTCTCATTAGTGTCAACCTATTTGATCAGGGATCTGACTAAAAGCCATTTGACATTAATGAGAGTCACTGTATTAAAGGCTGTTAAAATCAGTACCATATAGAGATGCAGGCCAAGTTAAGAAAGTCTATGTATGTGTGTGTGTGTGTGTGTAATGTATTTGCCTGTGAATGCAGTCCTATCCATGCAGTTGTTGTGCATAGCTTAGAGAATAGAAAGATACAGTGACATACAGAGGATAGTTTGCTGTTCACCTTTAAACTCCATTGATTTTACTGCAAACCACCTTAATTTTTTCCCTGCAATATCTTATACTAGTTTCAAATTCTCTCAAAAGACAGATACAGGTCCTCAAGTTGTTAAGATGTAAAACTGTCAGTGTTACATATTTCTTGCTACAGTCTCAGCAGGAGATTGAGCAGTGAAATTTGAACCTTCTTGAATCTGTTTCTTCCAGCAAGACAATACAAAAGGGCTGACTGTGCTGGAGGTTCTGAGAATGTGAATGCAGCAGCTCATAGTTGGAGCTTCATATTTAGAATATTCATTTCACATTTGGATGTGATTGTATCCCCTGTGTGTGAGCTATTCAGGCATCAGGACAGAGGAGATAAAAGGCTGCATAACATGCACTCACATGTTAGATATATTTTTGCACTTCAGGAACTAACAAATAATAAAACCAATCCTGTTTAAACTCATTAATATCTTCACCTGATGTCTACAGGCAAAATCACACAAATCTAAAATGAAGATTTTTCAAAGTTCTGCTCTTACTATATGCAATTCTTGTCTAAAATGTTTTGGAACGGATGTATAATGTTTGCTGCTAATTGAGCTCTGACGTGGAGCCAAGTGGTTCAAATGGAATATAAAATATATGTGCCATCAGATTTCCTTTAAGGATATGTTCAGGTATGTTTGAAAGTTTGGGTGCAATTATAAAATGCAATTGATATGCCAACAATTCTTTTGTCATCTTATTGCATGATCTTTTTAGAGGTGGTCAATTTTCTGAGTCCATTTTTTTGTGTGGTTAGAAGATGTGATAGAGTTACTTGTTTGTAAAGTTACCTGTATAGTTTTGAAGAGTGGACGTGATGCTCATCTTTGCTTCACAGGCAATATGAGATATTTTCTTTATAGCAATTCTGAATAAACAAGCAATAAGTCATGTTACAGTCTCTTAATTTTATTTTTAATTAAGTATTTGAGGACAACACTCAGGCTTTTAAGGTTTTTTTGTGGGTTTGATTTGGTTTGGTTTTTGGGGTTTTTTGGAGGGGGAGGAGCAGAATTCTACTTATGACAATACTGTGCAGGACAGCAGTTTTTAAATTTGTTTACACTGTTCTTTGAAGATCAGGGTCTCACATGCATGGAGGTATCCAGTGTGACTGTGGATAAATTTTTGAAAGGTGCTGTGTAAGTTTATATTTTGTTGCATGGCTTAATTAGTGATCTGGGTTTTTTCTTCGTGAGGCAGGGCCTGGATAAACAGGTACCTGAGATTAAGATCTTTTCCTTCTACAGCTTTTACAATGCAGACTGCTTTGTATTTGCTTTTTTTTGTGTGTTGCTTCCCATCTGATTCATAGTTTGGTTTAGTTACCCACTCTAAGCCACTTTGCAGAGAACAGACATTTATCAGTGTTTGCAGAGTGTGCCATCCCCTTCCTGCCTGGGAAGCAGAAAGAGAGCATGGGGTGATGTGATGATGACCTTTGGCAAGCTGAGATGCAAAGCACCCGTAGGAATTTCCTCCAGCACAAAGGTATTTAACAAATTATCCAGTTCCATGGTGGGACCTAGTCAGTAGGTGGTCCACTTCAGTGTCTGTCTGTCTTTCCTTATCCTCCTCTTTGGTTTAGAGAAGCTGCAGTAAGAGGGCGGGGGGGAGAAGGAAAAAAGGAAGCAAAACAAGAGCCAGCTATTAAACTGGAAAGACATGTGATCTGCATAATTGCTCTAATTGCAGCTAGTTCTGCAGTGAATAGTTCTGATGTCAAATTCAACAACGACTTAGGAGAAAAAATATCTCAGAGTCCTTTACTATAACATGAAAGGCATAAAGAAACTCTTATGATCATTACCATTCAGTTTAAAGAGCCAGTGACTAATTAAGAGGGAGGGTAAACAGTCCCATTGTTTAATTATTGAAGAAAGAATTAAATTGGCAGGAATAAATAAACAAAATTAAACTATGCACCTCTCTGTCCTTTTTGAGTTGCACAAATTGGTATACAGTCATGCATGGGAGAGGTAGTGGTCAGAAGGAATTTTTAAAGTAATTGTAGAAAACATTGTATTGAACATAAACTACTCTAAAAGTTCTTCTATCTTGGAATTCCCAAAGAAACAGAGAAGGAAACCCATGTGGGCTATTGTCAGAAGCAAGATTGTCATCCACAGACCTGAAGACAGGGTTTAGAGAAAGGAAAGCTAGCCAGCCCTGACTCCAGCACTTACTATGGCCTTGCATGGGACACTCCATGTCTTTTTCCTGATTTCTTTATCTTTAAATTGGAATAAAAAAATATAATTGCCTGTCTAATTTTTATGTTACGAAACTTAGTGTCTGGACAATGCATTTGGTGTAGAGGAGCAAAAGATGCATAAGCCTCTTTCAAAATCTGTTCTTGAGACATAAACAGTGATAAAACCTCTGTTCATATTTAGGAAGCCCATTTTTACAGAGAGAAAACCTAATAAGGTTGTCCAAATATAGTGTCTAGTTATAAAGAAGAGGCACCTGAGACAAATGTTTGTCACCTATGGCTATGGAGTATGGCCCCTGAAAGAACTCTGGTTTGAAAAATGAGTAATGTTTTTTGTCTTTCATTTCTATGTCTATTTGGTAGATATAGCACAGAAATAATTCCATCTTCCTGTCTTGTCTTTGAAAAATTAGATGTTTTCATCTTTGTGGTAGGTTGACCCTGATCAGCAATTAAGCACCCACCAGCTGCTCATTCACTCCCCCTTCATCAGAATGGGGGAGTGGATTGGCAGAGCAAATGTGAGAAGAACCTCATAGGTCAACATAAAGACAGTTGAATAAATGAAGGGGGAAAAAGTAGAGGGGGAAAAAAATCAAAACCCAAGTGATTAAAAGGCTGTTGCTCCCCACATCCCAAAACCAGGCTGATGCCCAGCCAATCTCTGAGCAATGAGTACTCTGGAAAGACTCATCCCCAAGTCTTTATTGCTAAGCATGATGTTAGATGGCATGGAACATCCCTTTGGTCTGTTTGGGTCAGCTGTCTCAGCTGTGTCCCCTCACAGCCTCTTGCCAATCCCTGGCATCCCTGCCCATAGCTGGCAGAGTGAGAAACAGAGATATGTTGTTGCTGTGCAAGAACTGCTGTGTAGTAGCTAAAACATGGGTGAGTTGTCAGCAGTGTTTTGGTCACAAAAACTGTGCTGGATGCTGTGAAGAAATTTAACTCCACCCCTTCCAGACCCAGTACACTGATGCATTATCTAAAGGGTTTCTTTAATGGCATTTGGGTTCCTTCTAAAATTCTAGAGTCTTCTTCTCACTCTGTGTGTGTACAATGGACTAAGATGCCTCTAAGCTTAGTTCCAGGCACCTCATACTCCAACACACAAGTAAGATTCATACCAGAGGTTATTTATACCCAGTCTGAATCAAATCCTTAGATTCAGACACCCCAAAAATTAGGAAATGTAAGATTTACATTTGAGCTTTGAGCTTTAGGACCATCTTTTGTGTTGAAGATGGGTAAAGTAAAAGAAAGCAAGCTAAAATAAAGTGATATCTAAGACGCAGTGGGTGCCACCCTCTTTAAAAGATTGAAAATTTTCAACTAATTATTTTTGATCTCTTTATTTTTGTGCACTTTTGTATTTCCGTGGGCTTTCCATGACATAAAACTAAAGAGACTGCTGTGGTGAAATATCTGGCCTGTCTGGAAGTGGGAATTAGTGTGAATGGCATAAGAAAGCCTATACTAATGAGATTTCCTGTCCAGTTTTGCTGACTATACATTAAAATGCAATCATGTTCAAAATGTCAACTGAATTTGCCTTGTCCCATGCATGTCATCATATCCCTTTTTACATCCTTTATCCCCTGCTCCCCATTAGCCTATAGGGTACATCTTGGTGCCTGTATAGTCCCTTTTCACAGAAACAGTATACTTTGAAAAGGGTATCTTTTTTTTCATGGTCAAATGATGATGGGTATCAGAGTTATGGAGCAGGGTGGCTTCTGATAGTGAATACTGATGTAGTCATGTTATTGTAAGACTGAATGTGGAACATGCTAGCTATTATAGGGTATTGTTTCCCTCAGTTAATATTTTATACTGTGTGATATTAACATTCCTTCCCTGCTGTTGTTCTAACATGCGCCCTTATGGTAGCCTGACCTGTGAAGCTGAATGGTTTTTAGTGATGTTTGCCTTACTTATGATACCCTTCCTCAGTTCTCCAGAATAAATGAGCAGTTGTGGAAGACAGGCAGAGAGACCAGCTTTAAGAATGAGGTTGCAGTTGTTTCATGCCCTCACAGCCTCCATAATTTGCAGGCTTGAGAGGCTGAGTCAGAATAAAACTGGATTCTATTCTATCTTTCTCTTTCTGCTGATGACATTTACCATCCATTTTTTGCTCGATGTGGCTGCGTGTCTGGCCCCTTCTGATGGAGCCTTCCTCTGTCTTCATTTGGTACTTCAAGTTGAATCTGGACACCAAATAAAACAGATGTTATGCAAAAACTGCTGCCTCTGGGGAAAACTGAAACGTGAATGAACCACAAAGAAAACAAATCTTGGAAAAGAGCTGAGTGGAAGGAACAAACTTTAGAAAGCGTTCACACCTTAACTGTTCTTTGAGTAAAGGGGATAACCAAAGAAATTATAATTTTCTTTAGACTGAAAATAAAGGAAGCAGCAAAGAAGACAAAAGTTTCCATTATCTCCATGAATGGATGGAATTTAATCATTTCTTTGGGCAGAATAGAATACTGAAAATATTAATTCTATTTGAAAAATTATATATTCCACTGCGAGTTGAAAAAAACATATGGATGGAGTAGAGCATTCAGACAGGAAGCAAAATAACAGCAAAGTTCACGATTTCTTTTTGTAAGGCAGACTCGAATTGATTTAGAAATTTTAGATTCTGAGTCCCCTGAGGAGGCCAAATTTCAAACATTCCAGAATACTGGGTACTCCAAGGAAGATAGAGGAAATACCTGTAAATCATGAAAGATATTTCCACATATCCTGATGAAAATTTGTGGTAGGCAGCCAGTATTCCAGTAAAGTGGAGAAAATGAAAATTGTTACACAAAAAGAAATGTAAAGAAATCCAGAGGATTGCACGTAGTGCAGATTTAGAGCCCAGCAGAGCAGCATGGGCTGTGAGCTGGGACTTAGCAAGCAATTGCTTTAGTGCTGAAGTGTATGCCTATGGAGCACACCAGACACTGAGAATAACAACAGCACCATTAGTTTAGGGCGTTTTCTGCTGGACTGTTAAGCAATATGGGAAATTACTGGACTATTAATTTGACAGTGATTAGAATATCTATTAAATTACTTTGGACATTGTTTCTGGCAACAAATGACACAAAAAGCAGTTTTGTTTACACTGAAGAAAAGTCAGTACCTCTGGAAGCAAACAATTAAACTGTAGGTTTCCACTGCTAAGCTTCTCCTCACTGCAGGCACAGGAAAATAAAATGTTTGGATAGGCAGGAATTTGCTTTAGTACTCTATATGCTGAACCCTGGAGCTTGTCAGTAGAAGACCCCAGAAAAACTGAGGAAGGATTTGAGGACCTCGAATCCTGGACATGCAAAACACTCTGCCCAGAACTGAGAAAAGACAAAACAATCCATGTTGCATGATTTCTACTCCGAGAAATCCCCTGCAATTTTAGGTGGAGGATTAAGAGAAATCAGCTAGTTTTATTTGCTGTGGTTCTGTGTTCAGGAAAACCAGAGCTGTACACAGCCAGATCACCTCCTAGTACAGATTTGGACTGGCTCAGGCCTGAGTGTATGACTGCATTTCTGTCAAATCAGCTAGAACACACAGTACAGTATTTATTCTGGCTTCACGGTCACTGCAGGAGGACAGGTGATACGTGATCTGCCAGAAAATCTGCCAGGACAATGTTATCCTTTCAATACTTCTGTTTTGAACAAATTTGGATCCACAAAATGATTTGAACTAGCCAAACCATTTTTTCTTATAAATCCACAATATTTTGGATCCAGCATATGTGCCCTAATCCGTCAATTTTCATGAAAGCGCGGCTGAGGAATCAGAGGGCCAAGAGGACATGCAGGGAAAAAAGTGGATCTCCTTCACTTGTGTATAGATTTCATTTACCAAGAAATAAATATGTAGGAAATAGAATGTAATACATTACCACCAGGAAGGTGGGGCCCTCTTTCTTCCCTTTTGGAAGAAGAGACACACCATATTTGAGAGTTTGCCCAGACAGGCAATATATTTCACATGCTAAGAGCCCCAGTGCTTTGCTCAACCACATACGTGCTCTCAGAAGTATTGCTAGAATTTTAGGGAAACGCTGAGGTTCCTGAATACATTTCAGGGAACTGAAGTCAGTGTAAGGCTAGGGTTTTAAGTTTGGTTGATACAATGACATGTTTTCAACATGTTATACTGCCAGTTATAGTCCAGAAAACAAAAAAAAAACCCTCAAATTATAATTGTGGTTTTGTTTTTTAGTGATTTAACCAGAAGTGAACCTTTCTTGGAGAAGCAGGGCATGATAGGAGTCCTAAAGCTGATAGCCAGTGTACTTGTGAAAGAAGCTTTCCCTGAAGCTTGACAGATAAATCACAGAATCACAGAATTATTAGGATTGAAAGGGGGCCTCAGGAGATCATCTAGTCCAGCTCCCCTGCCAAGACAGGGTCATCTAGAGCACACAGGAATGTGTCCAGGTGGGAGGGACACGTGTCTGGAGAGGGAGACTCCACAAGCTAGCTAGGCAGTCTCTTCCGGTGCTCTGCCACCCTCAGCATAAAGGAGTGCTTCCTCATGTTGAGGTGAAACTTGTATTTTAGTTTATGGGCATTGCTCCTTGTCCTGTTGCACCATCCTTTTGGCACCCACCTATGAGATATTCATATTCATTAATGAGATTCCCTCTCAGTCTTTCCTAGACTAAGCAGGCCCAGCTCATACAGTCTCTCCTCATAAGAGAGA
>VXBT01006113.1:1732-38256 GCA_013400235.1 Oriolus oriolus
TTTGCGAGGAAGGGAGGTAGAACACGCCCCAGATGAAGGCTGCTGACAAAGTCCAGCCCTACTTCTTTCTGGCCTTCTCACGACGCTGGCTGCTCCTGCGGGAGCGGAGCCGGCTGCGAGCAGGCGTCCCGAGGGCAAAGCTGCCCCATAGCCACCGTGGGAGACTCGACACCTCGGTGTGTCTCTTCACACGCGGAAGGGCTTTGCCTTTCCGCGCCTCTTGACAGCAGTGCCTGCCAGCGCATCGCTGAACTCAGCGCCACGTTCTGCAGAATGCGTACATGCCTTTATTGTGATACTTTAATAATTCTGCCAATCTTTTGCTTTTTGTCTGCAGAATCAAGTTGCTATTGTAAAGACCCACTGCTTGAAACTTCCCCAAGCCCAGTTGCCAGACTCATGATGCTGCAAAAACGTCAATACATTCTGCCACCAAACTGCTCAGCTCTGCGTTTCAGTGTAATGACTCTGGCAGAGATGCTGTTCCAATAGGCACGCAGATCAGTTGCAAAAAAAAAAAAGAGGGCAGCCTCGAATCAAGGTCTATAATTCATCTGGAATGAAGAAAAAAGTTTGAGAGTAAACTCCATTTATTTTGCAGGCTTAACTTCTTAATTTGTTCTCCGGCCGGTTGTAGGGGTGTGCACAAGAGCACAGTTGTCTCTGTCTGTGTTGGTAGCATAGTTGTACTTCTGCACACCTGTAATTTCTTTCTTTCAGTGGAAAGAGTTGCTCCCTTCACTCATGAGGCCAAGAGGAGGAAAAAAAATCATGTTTAAAATAGGAGCATCGCAGTAAATTCTGTAAATGACTCCTCCAGCTGAACATGTGTGAGAAGTGACAGTGTGCAAAAGTTTTATATTTGTATTTCAAAACAATAGCAAATGCTCTAGAAACAAGAGTTGTAGACCTGTTCAACTGCACTGCATATCTGTAGTCTGTCCTCATAGTTGCCTTTAGAAAGTAAATACTTCTTGCTTTTACTCCGTAAGAGCAGAAATCAAGAAGTCCAATGACCTTTTCCATAAACCAGCTGGGAATAGAAGTAGCAGTTTGATGTTGTAACCATGTTTTCCATTTTGTGTCAGTTGCACACCCTTACCGCATGAACCACTGCGAAATTTAGAATTCTCTAAGTACTTAACATTATTTAGTGTATTTTGTAAAGAAGTGAAGCAGTTTGCTCTTTCAGAAGAGCTATTTCACCTGCAAAATAAATACCCATGAATCATGAATTAACTGATGTTAGTGAAATTTCTTGCCTCCCTACTTCCCCCCTATGTTTTTTTTAGTTTTTCCTTGTTTTGTTTTGTTTTTTCTCTTTTTTTTCTCCTGATTGGACCTTAAGACAGGTCTACACGTATTCAGCAGAGTTTCAGGATATGGTCCACCTGCTGTGATAGAACTGCATTGATTGTTCCTCTTATGTGTAAATGAAAATGAGTATAAACAATAAAACGCTTGACTGTGTTCTCAAGAGTGGTAGCAATTGTGTGACTGAAAGGAGTATTTATTGGTTTACCTGCTTTCTCAGTATGGACTTTTTAGGTAACACTGATTTGATGAGTCACTCAAGAAAGCACTTGATGAAGGTTGAAATTACAAGGTTCAATTGTTTGTCAGTTTTTTAACAGGCATCTTTACTTTCATTGTAGCTAGTTCTGTTAGCCATAATTCTTACTATTTTCATGTAATGTCAGAATAGATGTTTAGGGTTTTCCCCAAATATTTTTCTTACTCCTTTAAGAGCAAACAAAACTGACTTTAGCGTTTGGTGGATACAATGTTCTTTTAAAGATGTGTGTACGTATTCTAGATGGGGGCTGTTAGAAGACTGGAAAAATCTTACATGATTTATCTGCCTGCTATTCTTCAGAGTTATTCAAGTAATAAGGACTTACTTAACTGGATAGTAAAGAAAGTACGTGACCCTCTGTGCTTCTAGTGGTCATAGGCAGAAGGAATCTGTAAGATGCAAATTAAAGCAGTGGAAAATAAACATATTCAGTAATTTTAAGAAATCCAAAAGAATTGCCTTAAAATTCCATACCTCTAAAAAAGAGAACTGCTATACTATGCTTCTAGAAAGTACCCTCTTAAATTATTACAGACAAATGTGATAAGAGGAATTTTCTAAAGTTTTATCTTATTTGATTAAAATGCCTATAATAATTTTAACTGTAAGGGTTTTTTTACATATATAGTGTGGAAAAAAAGCAAGGACGATAACAGAAAACAATGCTTAACCAATTCTCATTTGTCATTTTCTGATCTTGTAGAATGAATTTTGTTCACCTCAAATTCTTTCTCACTAAGCTTCTTACATGTGTGAAAAATGGAAAATGAGATTTCAAGTAAGTATTTTCAGCATTTCCAGAGAGGTGAGTTTTCTGTCAGTTTTACAGAGTTAGGGGGCTTGGAGAACAGGGGGGTTCAGAAGCTGGGCTTCGTGTTCCTCACACTGTTGGAATATACCTTCATCTTCAGCAACTGGCAGCAAATACTCCCAGCTCCCTGTTGTGATGTGAGGATTTTGCTGAGAAGCTAATTCATCGGGGAAATATCCTTCTAAGTTTGTGCTGTGGCTCTGAACTTTCTGCACAAGCAAACATTTAGATAGCCACGCTCGCTCTTGGGAAGACAGTGTGGAAGCTGCCCGGAGTGACCTGGGGACAGAGGAGAGGAGGCTGACTCAAGCGCTGCTGAGGCAACTGGTAATTAAAGGCCTTGTGCTACTGGAGCAGCAGCATCTACTTCAGAAAGCCATTCACACAGGGGGATAGGTAGAGTGAGGACACACATCTGATCGCAGTGAAAGAAGAAATGTAGGGCAAACATTGCTCAGTGCTGGAAAATATAAATATGTAAAGCATGTTCCAAGATTCACATAGAGTGTTTTAGGGTGGGAAGAGTGTCCTGTGTGAGCTTGGCATCTCTGTGACTGGCAGAGTGTCCTGGTTGAACCTAGATTTTAAAAGATGCTCAGGGATGTGGTGGTAAAGTTTTGACTCTCTCTGAAGAGGTCTGAGCATGTTGCTGTCCTGCTTCTCTGCTCCCTTGCTGTGCCTGGTCACTGCACTCTGCCTCTGGGACGATGGAGAATCTGAAATTTTTAGTAGGAGAGGCTGTCCTTTCTGTTCACCCTGTATCTGTATTCCTGTGGAAATGGCTCAGTGAATCCTGCCTCTGAGTGTTTTCTTACAGGAGCCTCTTCATGACTCTGCAGGTAAACTCTCCAAAGGCGCCTAAGCCCATGCTGTTCCAGTCGTTCATTACAGAATCAGCATGCCTTTCTTTTATCTATTTCTTGCCTCGAGTCCAGACACTCAAATGATGCTTTTGATACAAATCTCTGCTGGACACTGAGGTTTGAAGTTGAACACACGCTTGCAAACCTTGTGTTTCCTGCACTTCATGGTAAGGGATGTGTGTGTGGTGGTGTTGCTGGCTCCAAGTGCTGTGAGACACGTGGCAGTTCAACAGTCGTTTCCATTGTGTGAGCAGCTGTTTGCAGTCTCAAAGCTGCACTATTTTCCGAGTATTTCTCAGTTTTATTTAAGAGGCATTTCTCATTTTTCCAATTAATGAAACACAGATGCAGAATATAGAAATCGAGAGGGGAAATCCCTTGCAATTAAGCTTCATATGGCCATGCAGCAGCCAACAAAGTTCTGCCTTTTCTGCATGAATAGGAAGAATAAAATGCCTTGACTAATGTGCCAAGTCTCCATGTGATAAAAGGGATCTCAACTAATTGTTTGGACATTTGCACCATATTCCCTGCCAGAGCATTTGAGGAAGCTGGCCTAGCCTTCAGCTTCCAGCAGGGCCATGTAGAGTAGGGACAACTCCATTTGGAGCAGCTGATTTCCACCCTCCATTGCCCCTGCCTGCAAAAAGCCAAGCTGCATTCCATCAGAACACTTCAAGTGCTTTCTGACTTGAAAATGCTGCTCCTGTGTTCCCTTGGTCAGAAGGGACTGGATATTGTCAGAAGTAAGCACTTTTACATGAAAAACCAGTTCAGTCTAAAGCTATTCTTTCTGGAAGCAAAGTGAAAATGACAAGTAGTAGAACACTAGAGAACAAGCATTGTGGTTTGTAGTAGCAAATCAGGTTGGGCAGTGTGGCTGAGAGCAATTCTGCAGGCAAATAGTAAAATTCCATTCAAATTGAAATGTAGCAGAGATTGAAGAACAGGTTTCTCCACCAAACAGAGGCTGTAGCAAAGAAAGACTTCGAGGAAGTCATCCAAAATCTCCAAGCCTTGACCAGGGTGTAAGCAAAAAACCCAGGGTTACCACTCCTGCGTCTCAGGACCCCAGCAGACAGGTGAGCAGGCAGTTTCAGAGGGAAGAACCATGCCCAGACACATGTAAGAAAATTACAGGTGCGCATTTATGGAATGAAGTAGATGCCAACTCCTTTTTGTGTGTTAGGAACCTTTTTGTCTTTAGGGAACCAAATGTATTTGAGATATATCCTTAAAAACCCCTCTGTATCAGTACACTGATTAGTGGTTCGTATTAGGAGTTTTTTACATCCCAACAGTTAGAACCTAAAACACAGAAGCAGTTTAAGTGAACTCTCCTACAGCAGTGAGTCTGGCTGATAATGAGCTTGAAACATTTAAGCACAGAATAATCATATAGAAAAGCAAGCAGAAAGTGAGGCTTTTTAATCAATCACGTGTTAAGCTTGAAAGATGTAATACAACAGGCCACTGAATAGGTGAGGTGAGGAGGAGATCCACAGGATATCAAATTTACAATATAGAGATCAAAATCTCATACTGAGTCATTTTCAAGAGCTGGAAAAAGAAAATCTTTGCTGTTCTTTTCAGAGATCAAACTACTTGCAGTCATCCTCATAAAGGAGCAAGACTTTTTTATTGTCTTTATACAAATAATACTTTGAAGGCTACAAACAGATGGAGGTCATGGCTGCAGGGCTTTCACTGAGTAATCATATGTTCTATCTTTTAGGCTGAATGGTCTTAGAAAAATAGGAAAGACGTGAGCAGGGGGTGATTATGTAAAACAACCCCTTTTTGGTATTTCTTTCCTTATGCAGAACCAAGGCAAAAATAAGAACAACAGGAAAAAATCAGATCTGGAAAATGTAGACATTAATGATGTTACATCAGATTTCAGGAACATGTTTAGGGCTGAATAGGGCAAAAATAATGAATACATTTCCAGAATTCAGAAAAGTGAAAACTAAATAAGAAGTTTTCTTCCATCCAGATACCCCAGGGGTCCTACTTTCCTAATATTACTTGTATAACACCATTTCTAAAAATCTTGGTATTCCCAGATAGGTTCAAATTAACGTTTTTTAATACATTCATGTCCGCTTTTATATTAAGGCATACGCTTCCCAAGCTCATCCACTCTTTTTCCTGTAGATTTAAAATTTCAATTCAAGCCCTTTCCTGCTTGTGTGTTATGTTTAGAATATAAATCTCATTTGGACTCAGCCCTCTAATATCCCGTCTCTGACAAGATGAGAAACATTGTTTTCAAAGGGAATATTGGGATAAGTACATTTAAGAGAATTAGTGCGAAAGCAAGTGAGGTTCCTTGTTCCTATCTACAGGAGCAGGCTGCTCTTTCCTGAACTCGGTTCCTAGAAGGATCTAAGATAGATTTGGAGGATGCAGATATGATGGAAGTAGGACCATAAACCAGTGCAGATGCAGAGAAGAGCCAGGTGTTTGGGCAGCAGAAGGAAAGCATCAGTGCTAAGTTCATACTGGGACGGGTGTCTCTGACCCACAAGGGACATACCAAAACTCTGCATTTAGTTGGGTCCAGAAAGATTCAGAGGGGCGGTATGTAGGTGAGAGATGGTGAAGGAGCATACATTCTCTCTCCCCTGGGTCTGTGTGACCCTGTCTCAGAGCAGCTGTGACACGGGAGCTCTGTGGCCATGGATTGGGCTACTGGGAGAGCAATGTTAGGGCAGCCAGATCCAGTGGCCTTGTAGAGGTGAGGCTGCACAGCTCCGTGCCCCACGTCCAGTCAGTAGTGAGGCTGAGCATGTTTCCCCAGCCACATGCAGACACGTATACATGTGCAGAACCCTCCCACACATATATGTATGTACACATACTCATTGCAAGCTACTCACATCAGCACAGAGAGTGGTGCTCAGTGCTCACACCAACACAAACAGTCCCGATGGCCTCATGGTCCTCACCTCTGGCTAATCAGGTTGGGGGTCCACTAGTAATAATTATATGTATCTGTCTACATATACGCATATGTATAAGATGGATCCCTCCAGCAGCTGGGCTCAAGTACCAAATCCCAGTGTCCAGTTTTTTCCACCTGGACATACGAGTCCCCAGCTCTGTAGCCCCACTGCAGCTGCTGGTACAGGTCATTGCATGTACACACACGTGCACGTGCTCATGCATGCGTGCACATACACCCACTAGGGATGTCACAGTAGCGCACACACACACGTGCACCTGGCTCCCAGGGCACTTCACCCACTCCCTGGATACTGTGACTTAATCTTTGCAAGTGATCACACACTTACTCACGTTGTCCTCGCCAGTTTTTGTGCTGCAGACATGCAACTCCCTCCCACCCATGAGCCCACTGCAGTTACTGGCTTGTAGACCTCCAGCCATGCATATGCACACAAGATAGAGACACAGGGTATAACCAGGCAATTGATACCAAACAGCCCTCCTTTGCACAGGGCCAGTCCCTTTTATCCTTTTATCACTCATCATGTCATTTGTTCCTAAACTTGTTCCTCTGCAAATGGTCTTGATTCCTCCCATTCCTCAGCTTTGGTTTCTCCACTCAACATCACATTCTGAATTTTGTGCTGTTCCCAAATGCTCTTCCTTTGCATCTCATAATGCATCCTATATCCATAGCTAATGATCTCCTCCTGTCTTAAAAGTGCTCCTGTTGACTCCTTGTTATGGGTTTTATGCCTGGACACAGGGGCTTGTGTCCCCCAGAACCACCTGCCACTGTGCCTTTGTGCTGTTCTGGGCTTGTGGAGATGGGCCTTTGATGGCCCTTTGGCCCCTCCATGATGGGTCCGGGAGGAGCTGACGGAGGGTATTATTTGGCTTGCCTCAGCTGCCATTGTCCCTGTGCTTTGTAGGCTTGCAGATGAGCTTTTTAACATGCAGCCTAACATTTTCTCTCTTTCAGGAAAAAAACAGAAGGAAAATAGCTGGCAGCCACTGTTCCAGATGTCAGAAGACTAAATGTCTAATTTAATTTGTACTAATTAGGATGTCAGAAACTACCTACCGAAATATAGCAAGAGCATTAAAAAATCTCTTGTAAAGTCTTCGTGTTGAATGAATGTATAGACACCATAGGCAAAATGTGATTATTTAGATGGCCACTAAGCAATCTTCAGCAGCTCACAAATGTGTATTTCAGAACTATTCTCTGTTTTTGGACCTTGAAAAATAATGGTCTTTCTGTGTCAGGTCAGAACCAGATTTTTCATCTTCCAGGTTTACATCTTGCATATCAGACAGCTAGATCTGAAGTGCTTTTGTACAAGGTTCTGTACTTTGATCCACACTAATGGAGAAGATGACTGAAGGAGTCATCATGATAAGCTAATCAGTCTCTTTCATTTATATATACTTGTGCTTTGGCTAAAATTTTAGAAGGAGCCACCATTAGTTTCTTATGAGATTGCCAGTAAGGCAACGGTCAAGTACTGATGCCTGGGTAATGGACTCACATACTTAAATATACTTCAGAGCAGTATATTTACATGCAACTAAAACAAGAAACCTATAACCTCCTTGCTTTCAAATAAGAGATTATCTCAAGTGTGTGATCTGGGGCCTCACAGGAACCTTTGGGAGAAGAACTGTCCTCCTCTTGGGCAACAGCCAAGTCCCACAGATGTATATGAGACATAGAATATTCAACATTTTCACTAGAGAGGCTTGGAAAATCAGTGAACAAAGGCAAGTGATGCTGAGAAGGGCAAAATAATGTAATATGGGGAAAAAAATTCCACTTACGAAGGAACAATGAAATCACGAAGACTTTTTTTTAGACATGCTAGGAACATTTCTCTGTGAAAACAACTGCAGTCAAAAGAGCAAACAAAAGATTGCAAATAGAAAACGAGGCAGAAGACAGCATTGCTTTGACTTGTAAATTCCTGTCCTGCATGCTACAAGAAGGTCAAATCTGCCTCAAAAATGATATAGCAGAATAGGAGACATTCAGGAAAACAGGGAGTATCTTCAGGGTGTATCTGGAGCCTCATCTGGACACAAGGAATCTCATATTCCAGCTGCCAAGGTAGCTGAGGTGGTGCTTGAGGCTTCCTCTTTGTACCATGCAAGGACAACTCAACAGCACAGCAAGGGAAAGCACATTCAGAGTACAATCATTATTATAAGAAACGACAGATTTCTAAGTGCAATTCTGCTTGGTCTGTTTCCACTGTGTCTGAAAATCCCAAGGAAGGAAGCATTTCTGACGCTTTTCTTGTCGAGTTGTACTGATGAATGCTGATTCCCCAGCCCATCCTGCCCTGCTTCTGTATTAGGTGGAGAGGAATTAAGACACTTGACTATGCTGAAAATTTTCCAGCCATGACTCCTCTATTATATGTTAAGTTGCAGCTAAAAAATGGACACTGGATGGTACAATAATGGTTGCATTCAAATGAAACATCACCTTAGGTTCTGCAGAGTGGGCATCCAACGAATGAGGTTTCTGGAGCTGCTTGACTGCTTTGAAAATCCAGGGCCCAGATCCTGATACTCTGCATTATTTAAGCGGATCTCTACATATACACAAGAACGAAATATTAAAAAAAAAAGAAAGTAGTTATTGTGCAATTTCCCAAAACTGGAGACTCCAGGGTATTGTAAGGAAAGAAGGCTCACACATGCTCCTCTGTATTCTTCCTCAGCTATACACAATTAGAGGGCATTAGCTTTCGTTTATGAAGGAAGGATTTTATCTCTTCTGTTTTTAATTAAATCACAGACCTTCTCACTAGTTCATAAACTGGCACTACTGTAACTCAGCTTCCACAGAAAGAAGTTAGAGTCAACACCCTGTAGGATATTCTTGCCCAGCTAGTCTTTAAAATTGCAGTTATTTATTTCAATTAAATGAAAGTTACTAGTACTGGGAGTTTTACACTTTGCTGTAGGAACACTGAATTGATTTCTGCCTGAATGACAAGTTTCAGTCACACTTCAGTTACAGTTCACAAAATATTCTGAGAGGTTTGTCAGCAGATATAATTGAGTTCCTTTAATCAGGCTTAGGGTAACATCCTAAAGGGATTCCTCCAGGCTTTTTCCAAACTGCACGGTTACTAGTTCATTTAATAGAAGGAGGTTCTTCACATTCTTTCGACTTCCTTTACATATGCGATTTTTGCCTAAGTAATATATGTGGGTTAAATCCTTGAACTGGATGGAGACAATACTCGTGCTTAAAAGATAAGAATTCAGACCTGTTATTAAAAAGACAGTAAAAAGAATGATGCAGTGTTTCCCCTGGTGTTTAATGAAGCAGCTGTTGCTAAGCAGAGGAGGAGCACTGGGGTTTGTAAAGCTGCAGATAGTTTCATAAGAAAAAAAGTGGAGATTTTTAATGCTTTTGAAGTAATCCTAAGTATTGTTTTCAGTTGTTTGAAAAGTTGAAGTTTTTGAAGCTATTTTTTTCAAACCCAAGATTTGTGTCCTTCCCTGTCCAAATGTCTTATGTATTCCTAAAAAAATGGCTTACAAACCTGAAAATTATGAGAAAGGAATCACACAAAGGAGTATTGATACTGGCAAGGAAAATTACATCTTCTCTAAAAGATTCCCTTATTGTGGTAGCAGTTCTTTATTTGAGGGACCTGCATTTATCAACATGAATGCTTCCTAAGTCCCAAGGAAAACTTTCAGGGCTAAAAGTCTCATTTAGCTCAAAACTTCATATTTTCTGACCCGCTGTATTAGTAAAGAAGTACAGTTGTTCAGTACTGCTGCGGAGTTCATGTTGGCGTGTATTTATTTCCTTTAATATCTGAAATTACTGCAATTTTACTTTCATGTACTGCATAAAAGGCTGCTGGAGGCAGTGTAGGATATACCACTTTCTCTGACTGAGGGAGCATGGGCTCCATTAGTGACCAAGCATCACTATTTGGGAAGGATTTTAGACTCCTGGCTGCCAGTAGACAGTGATATTACATCTGTAAATCAGTCAGCTCTCTGTCCAGAATGCTCTGGGCATTCAGGGGTGAAAGCAACCATAGCCTCCGGTCAGCTGCTCCTGGGCTGCACATTACACACCACAGAGGGGCTGGCAAGGCTGCTCTGAGACTGTGGGGTTCAGGAGCTGGTCCACAGAGCTGGGCAGCCCCACACCAGGCTGGGAAGGGCCTGTGAGATTCTGGCAGGGGCAGGACTGGGACTGAGGGCGCGGCCACAGCAGCTCATCTTGGGTCAGCGGGAATGCCTGAGATGGCTCCCACTGCTCTTGGGGAAGAGGTACAACCAGCTCCCATTTCTCAAGAGAGAGTCACGAGGATTTGGAAAAGGACTTGGCAAGCAGCCCAGGAACAAGGAAGACAGCGAAAAATGCTTTTTCCTTCATTTAGTCAGCATCTGGCAGAGGCAGGGCACAGGGCCTATCTGAAGGACAGCTGATGTTTAGTACAAACAAGCCTTGTGTTTGAGTGTCTGCACCCTTCAAGATGTTATGAGCAAAAGAAACAATAGATAGATAACCACTTTTATGTTGCTTGACCTCAGTGAGCAGCCTAACAGCTCAGTTTCCCATCCTCACTGCATGTAAGAAGGTATTAAATGAATTTCATTTTTCCTTGAAATGCTCAAATTCAGTGTGAGGCAATCTCTCATCATGCCTGCTGAGACCTCCTACCCCAGGGGAAATAACTTTTGTTCTGCTCCCCATGTGTTGCTGCTCTTCACCTTCCCAAGGGGCCCCAAGTCTTCACTAGCCCCAGTGGTTGCCCTAGCTGTATTTTGCTCTTCCCCTGCACCACAGCCACATCACCCATCACAGCACCCATCTCATGGGCACTGCTCTGTGCTGTGGATGCCCTGAGGCTCTGTAGCAGTTTGCTGCCCAAGAGGGACTATCAACTAGACGTGGAAACAGAAGAAACACTGGGTTGGTTTTGAGCTGCTGGGTGTCCCTGAGTAACTGTGTGCCTTAGATCTCCTCTGTTAAGGAAGCCAATGATACCAATCTTCTTTTGGTAAAATAAGCATTATTATCATCCTCTACTTGAAAGAACATGTTTGTGTCAGTCCTAGGAGAGCTGTTTTCCAAAGGAGCATGAATTCATCAGAGTACTCACATGATTTGGCCCTTAGTGTTTCAGAAACAAAAATGATGAGTTGCAGCCTCCCACCCCACCCACAGTTCCAGAAAATGTGATATAACATGATAGCTGAGATTTTTAATCAGATGATGTTGTTTTCTGGCCTGTTGCAGGCCACACCTAAAGGTTCAGAACTCACATCCGTTTTCTCAGTACCTCAAAGCAAGTTCGTCTGCCCCGAGCTACCTTTTTCCATGCTTCAGGATACAGTGCAAAATGTTGCTGAGGGTAGCTGGTTATTTACCTTCAGTCTGACTGAGAAACAGCAAAATACAGAAGATATCAGAACCCAAAACCTGAGCAGAGATATCTATCTGTAATTCAGAAAGTGATGGGAAGTTCAGCCTGACTCCATTACCAGGCAGAGCAGTCCACTAGTCCCCTAGCTTGCAACTCCATAGCAATGCCCTGATCTTCAGGTGTGAGTGCCCCTTGCTTCTCAAAACTCCCAGGGTTTGTGCATGCTCTTCTCTACCTTGATGGATGCTGCAAAGCTTTCTTAGCTGTGTTTTCTTTGTTACAAGCTCTCAAATCATCCCTAAAGTATCCCAGGAGCCTGATTTTGAAGAATGTCAAAAGACGGAGGGATAAAATGTGTTGCCAATAAAGAGTTACATTTTAAACTCTAAAGGTCAAATTAATTTTAACAGAAGTATTTTCATGTATATGTGTCAACATTAGACAACAGAATGAAATAAGTGCCTGTGTGCAGAGTGCCAGTAAATAACTCCACACTTACAAGTCTCTTTGATTACATTTAGCACTCTTTCTTACCCTGCATATTTCAGACAGGAAACTGTTAACTATGCCTGCTGTGGGCTGGCATCCACTTGCCTTTTGGCAAACTCCAAAAGTGTCAGGTCCCACTTGTTTTTTTGTATTCCAGGCACAGACTCGGACTCTGCAGTCAGGTCTAACTCTGAGTTTGGCAAATGCTTGTCATTCCCAGCAGTTGCTTCATTCTCAACTCAGCCAGGAAAGAGTCCTGACTGCCTTGTTCTTCCTGACAAAGCTCATATCTGTTCCCTGTAGCTTCGGAAATACTACTCTCTTTCGGGTGTTGAGCTGCTGCACTTCTTTGCTTGGTCTAGACAGTAAGTAAAGAAAGTTCACTGGAATTTCTCTGCTTGGCTAAGCTGCTAGTGAATCATGAATGGGCTGAGAGTACTCCTATTGAAAAGGGTACTCTACAGAAGGCAGCCTTTTCATCCACTGATCCTTGCTTTACTTATATATTTGTATATTAACCATTATACTGTACCCAGCAATACAAATACAATAGATATGGTAGAAGAAAATCCAAGCAACCTAAAGCATGAAGCTGGATCTGTGCTACTGAAATTGTTATCTACTTTTATTCATTTAGAATCGGACAAATAGAGCTAAAAATAAATAGTATCTATAAATATTTCCTCAATTCATTGGCTCACGTATGTGTTTTTAAATGGTTGTTAAACATACAGGCTGAATGTGCTAATTGAGAGATACAGTGAAAATCTCATGGAAACTTTGGGAGAAGAGGTGGGGAAAGAGTAAAGTATTTCCTTGTCCCTCAGTGTTGTGTGGCATCACTCACAAGAAAAGAGGAGGAGGACTTTCTTCCAGAGATGAGACAGTCTGCTTTGACATGAGTCAGAAAGGGGTTCTCAGCCTTTGTCCTGTGCTCTTCATGTCCAAGCCGATGTGAGTGTGGGAAAGAAGGTCTGTGGCAGATGCAAGAGGCATCGTGACAAAATAATCCCATTTTAACTCAATAGCTGTAGTTAAGTTTTCAATTAAACCTAAGAGAAAATGGGGTACAGCATAGCTGCTGTTGAATTCAGTCAGGGAGAGCATTTTGTTAAATGTAATCTTGATGCCATTGTAATTTTATCCTTTGTGACTCTTTCATGACTGAAACTCTATGTTTCTAAAGTAAGTTTTAGTCAGTAATCATGTCAAGAAATAAACCTGGCTAGTTCTCTGACATATAGCAAAGCATTCCTTACCCCAGCCGGTTACAAATTGGAAAGCTGTGGCATTAGGCACCTTTAAAAATTGCTGAGTTACACAGTACATTATGTTTCTCTTATCTAAAGAGCAGTAGGATAAATCCCTCTAGATGTTCTATTGCAATTTATCACAAGACTTAGGAGAGAAAAATTTTTTTCTTGGGACCAGTGATGACAAGTGAAATTCTCTGACCAGCAGTAAAAAGCTGGAAGTACGACTGGTGGGCTCCTTAATGGCTTTTAAGTGAGACCAGACCTGACAGTAACCTGTACCTTTGGGGCAGTGCTGCATTTGGGGTTAACTGTACAACCAATCTCTCTCACCTCTGAGAATACTCTAAGTCATAATGTTGGTTTTGATCTCTGTATGTCTTCTTTCTCTCCTACACTTTATTTATTATGTCTGCACAGTCTTTTGACGTGTCCTGTCCTCTTCTGTACATTATCACAGAGATTACCCCAGCTGAGGACCGAAACTGAAGCGGAAATTTTAAGGGCCAAAATAGTATAAGGTCAAAAGGCCATTGACTGAGATGTTGATCTGGTGTGCCAGTTTTCCAGTGAGTAGGGATGTCACAGTGTTATGCCAGAATCATACTTAGATCTCCCTGAATGCACAAATTGCATGGCCACATATCTGTTGCCAGCTGGGTGCACACTGTGCATTCTTGAAAGGAGTCAAACTCATGAACTTGGAGCCACAGAAAAAGTCAAGAGGACCTTACCTTTTCATCGATAGAAGAGCAGTGCTGGTAACAATTTGTGCAGATTATGAAGGTTGAAAGAAATAAAAAAGAAGATATATACTATCTTTTGGCAAAGAAAAAAGAATAAATGACAGTTTAAAAATCATTCAGGATGTCATCTGAAAATAATTACTTGTACAACAACATATTGCAGCCAGACTGCAGGCACACGCATAAACCACAGAGGAAATATTTGTCAGTGAATAAAACATCTTGTTTTGGTGCTACCAGCTGAAAGCACTCAGATTTTTCTAGCTGCTACACTTCCCTCAAAAACTACTATAGAAGATCTATGAAAGATAAAAGACCTATAGTGTTTAGAAGAGCGTGATACAGAGAGGAAAGAGTAACAACATTTGCCTGAATGTACCTCTGCCCATGAGTCAAACTCTGAGTAGGTGCAAGCAACAGGTGGCTTATACAATTTTGTTGGAGTTTGTTTTTGTTTCAGTATCAGTACCTACAGTTTACTTTTTTCCTCATGTCTCTTTGATTGCATTTAGCCCTAGCCTATTAACAAACCTATTAACAAATAACTCTGTTTCAGATGGACTCTTGCTTTTCTTATATTTTTTTCCACCTAATAATAAGATTATTTTAACTTTTTGTCTCATGTTTGCATTCACCCTTTGGTTTTGGGATTATCGGCTAGAGAAACTGCTGTTCCCACTGAGTCGATGGGAGACTTGATTTGTTTAACTGGAAAGATGCCATGTGCTTAAACCACGGGAAGTACTGAAAAGTGATAGCTAGTGGAGAGGAGTGAAATTCTAATGACTGAAATGAATTTGTGCCAATGAACATAGCTGGAAATTTTAATATGTGTAGTTTGTGTTTGGGGTTGTTTTGTTGGGGGTTTTTTGAGGTCAGCAAATTTGGACTGTGACTGACCTACTGAAGCATTCACATCATTCATTAATAATCCTCATTGCAGCCTTTGGCTTGACCAGTCTCATAGCCAGAGGCTTGTAGTTCAGGTGGAAAAGGTGGTTCCACACTTCAGCCTGCCAAAAAGACCAAGGAAGCAAGCTGGGCCTTGACGTTTGGCAGCCAGCAATCTGGCTGCAGTTACCAATGGGTAATTGAAATTGATCTATTTAGGTGTAGGGGAGGGGTGAGAATCTGTGGGAAGGTTGATTACAGGAATGTGGCCTTTAAATGTGATAATGCAGTAAATGGGAGAGGATGGATCAGTCACAAAGCCTTGAAAGCACTCAGAGCAGCTTATGTTTGTTGTTACAGAATACAAGGAGAAGAATGGTACAGTCAAAACAATGAGCTAAGAAAACTAACTTTGCTGCTGACAGGCTAGAAGCAAGGCAAGATGGTATTTGTCAGAGCCAGAGAAACGAATATTGTGGGAAGCAAGTAATGAGATAGTGAGTGATGTGGTTGTACGTTTCTGCTGTGAAGTGTTATGCAGTGAGAATTGAAAGGTGGACGTGGATAAGGAGGTCACATCTAAGATTATTCACAATCATAAGTCTTTGTGATATTTTCCAGTGGTAAGGCTAAAGGTAATGGGAAGAAAGGATTTGGCTTTGAACATTTTGCACTTAATCTTAAAGTCTTAAGTCAGAGCACTAAGAGGAAATGTCAGTGCAGCAGACTATTAGTTTAGTTTAAGTTAAGTGAGACACGTCTACGGGTGGGTAATAAATCTGTTGGTCACTGACCTAAAAATGATAGATGATTTTTTATTTACCAGTATGGTTTATTTATGGGCAAAAAGCATAGAGGGAATAAGACTTCGAAGTTTCTGCTGAGTGCTGGGTCATGGAGAAGATGAATAAGCACCTTCAGAGCTCTGCTACAGGAGCAATTGTAGAGGGAGAAGGTTAACTGCGTGAAGATTAAGTTACAGACATCAAGTGAGGATATTCTGCTGCTAAGAAGAAGACAGTAATAGGATGGGTTAAACACTAGTTTTGCCATTTGATCAAGAAAATGATTAGAGGTTGTCTTAAAAGGATTTTGAAAGGAGTACAAAAGGCGCAAATTAATTTGTGTAGAAGAGGAATCTCATCTAGATATTGTAGACAGCACTGAAAGATAATGTTGCACTAGTGATGAAAATGTTGGAGTAAAGAGTGAATTTCCCTAAAATGAAAGAGATTAAACCATTAGAGGCAACAGCACATTTTTTAATCTGTCCTGTCTCTGTTGCACATGTGCTCATTTGGCAAAGGTTTCTTTCTTTATGCATGTACATCTCTTAAATTGAGATCTTAGATACTGCTCTAATATACCTAATAGCGAAACTACCAAAAATTTGTTTCATGCCTCAAGAAACTGTCTACCTTATATCCATATGTGCTGTCATCTGCACAGAGTAGCTTCAAAATTAAACATTTTTAAAATAAATGTTTAATCTCTCAAGTTCTATTCTATCATTTCATCAGTGTCATCTTCTAGATGTGGCCTCAGTGATGGGCGATGGATGGATAATAGCACCATAGTGTCAAAGGCATGGAACTTCAAACAACAGCAGAGCTGTGCAGCAATACTGCTGTGATTTTGGTATCTGCAGTGACAGCCTTGTGCCCTGTTCTGCACAGACAGAATGTTTTGCAATCACTGCCACTCTCCTACACTGACAGAGCTAGGTCAGCAGTATCTGCAAGGCCTCTCTGCTCCACGAGGCTGTGAGCAAAAGCTGCAAACTGGCGGCGCTTCCCTTTGCTCCCTGATTGCACACTCACCTCTCCCCTGCAGAGAGCCAGAGGGGTTATAGAGGAGCAGTGCACAGAAAAGGACCATCTTGTGCTGGGGCAGGGAGTCCTCTAGGAATGGGAAAAGCAGACTCAGCCCTTGTGCTCCTGAACTTCATTGTAGGGTCAAAGGCCTGTGGGAACACCAATTCTTCCTCCTTCCTCAGCGGCATCAGATTGGCAGGGGAGCTGCCTGAAATCCTATTGATCGCTTGTTCACAAAGTTCAATAGTGTCAGGAAAGTTGCAATACCTTTTCTTCTTTTTGAATTGAAGTCATGAAAGAATGAAATGCTTTTCTGCTCTGAGAGGAGTCCTAGCTCAGTGATTCTCAGTGATGTTTTTTTGTTGGGTTTATTTTTTGAGTGGAGACGCTACCATTTTTCTGGTTTGTGGTTACTGAGTTTAAATGTATTGCCAACAAGTTTGCCCTTCTTAAATATTGTTTTGCGAAATCCTTAGAAATAATCACCACAGCTACAGAGATCTACAGCTTAGTGGCTCATCAGCACTGCAAAGAGGCAGTGCTCCCCTTGCAGCCTCTGCCTACCGAGGAGGTGAATGTATTGTTATACTTTCTCTTTGGGGATGACTTGCATTGCCTGCCAGCTGCACCTGCTGGGGTGGGCAACACAGATCTGCAACATGGTCATCGGAGCCACAGCATCAGGGGACTCAAGAAAGATGAAAAGGGCATCACGTGCCTGTTCCTGTCCAGTCCCTGTGGAGGAGTGCAACTTGGACTGCTGCTTTGTTTGACTGTTAATGGGGGTGAGAGCAGGGCTCCTCACACACCTTCTTCACCACTGTTTCTAAACACCATCTGGCACCTTGTCTGACATCCAAATGTGCTGCAAGTGCATAAGAACAATCAAGTGAATTGGAAATGGGACATCAACTCCATGTGATACATGACCCAACACAAACCACAAAGAACCACTGGCATCCTAAATCAATGTTACCCATTTAATAACCAATTTCCTGCAGAGAGTCATGTCTATAGAGATATAAATGGCCAAATCCTGTTTCTGATTCAAAGGAACAAGAGCATGTCTGTTTTCACAGTAACAAATCAAGTTTATAGCATAAGTTGATAATATTTAAAGCATCCCTAACAAAGACAGTAAAGCTATAAACCAGATTTAAAGGGATTAAAATGCTGTTTTTGAGGAGCCCGCCTTTCAGTCCAAATTTTTTACAAGTACAGATTTACTGGGTTGTCCAGTCATGTGTGTGCTTCTGGTCCTCAGGTCCTGTGTTTCGGGATCTAGACACAAGATTTTCAGGGTTTTTTGTTTGCTTGATTTTTTTTGTAAACTGATTTTTCACTTAAGCAGTGGCTGATTGTGAAAAGGCTATGTCTTGTGTCAGAGCAGGCAGTGAGGCATCTCTCTTGGAGATCATTTTGAAGCACTGTAGGAAGTACTGCCCTCAGGAAAAGTTAACTTCTCTAAAGTCAAGATGCCAGAACAGACAATGCGAGTGCCTATTTCAGCAGAAAGTCATCTGGGTCAGCTTAAATCAGCAAGGTAGGTTATTCTTAAACCATTTCTGTAGGAGGACACCTGCTCAGGCCCCAGGGGTGCGTGTTTAGGTTCACTTTTAATTTAAATTATTTTGGAGGCAAGCTAATCAAAATATGAAAATATTTGATGGTGATTAAATTTAGAATTCATGGATAATTTGCTGAGGTGGAGGGGGAAAGCTATCTGCAGATGCTGAATTCAGCATATGTCAGTAGAGCTCCAAAAGCACATCCTTCCTATAGTCTTCAGAGCTGCTTTTCTGGGGTTGTCATGCGGTGTTTTGGGAAGACACTGCCTGAGCACAAAGTACGGTTAAGTAAAGATAAGACAGAACATCAGGGCCCTCCTTAGACATACCTCTTATTCCTCTGACCTTGTGAAGCCACCTTTAAAGAGCTATTCAACTTTTCAGAAATCCTTTCCCAGCCAGAAAAGAGCAGTTCCTACTGGGAGTTTTGCTGCGCTCCAAGAAACTTTTGTCAGGTTCCTGAATAGTGGGGAAGTTCCTAATTGCTTTAAACCATCTCTGTCCTCCCCGCTGCTTTGTTACCTTTTCTCTGCTTTTGGCTCCTGAGATGTTCTGGAGTGCCTCTCAACTCTCAGAAGAAGCATTGAAGCTGATACAAAGATCTCCACAGACATCACTCTTTGCAGTGTACAGGCTTTATTGATCTTAACCATAAGAACCATATTCTCAAGCTCTGTCTCCTGGTATGTTATCTCTCAGCTATTGGTATAACTACAAACAAAGAGGATTCCTGACACAGTTTATATTCTTGCCTCCCCTATAAATGGTTGCATTTCTATTTAGATGGGATGCCGTTCTTGACCATGCTGTAGTCAGCAAGCAGCACTACAGTGGCTGAGCTGTTACAATGGCTTTCTCATGGACTCTGCAACAATCTCTGTGACAGGTGTACATTTGTGGAGCCAGCCAGCCCCACTTTGAAGCTGCTGAGCCTTTGCTCTGCTTTGGTCTTCCCTGTGCAAGCTGCTTCTTTTTCTCTCCGGTAGAAGGGACTGGCAGCATTAGCCTCACTGGAACAAACTAAATACAAAAAGACTTTTTAAATAGGACACATCCACACACAGATTGAGGCGGCACTTAAGAAAGTGATATATCAATAAATTATCAAAATAAGCATGATTGCCCTGCCTGAATCCAAACAAAATGGGGTTAATACTCTTAAGGTGAAGGCAAAGTCTCCTTGGTTATATGGGCAGAGGAGGGACAGACAAGCAGCAAGGACCCTGCCTGCAGAATTAGCGATGCTGCTACTGGAAGACTGACTGCAGTTTGAAAGCATGATGCAGAACTGGAGGAAATTCAGACAAGAGCTGCATAAGGCATTTAATATCTGCAAAAGCAGCCTTTTTAATGAGAAACCAGGGATGCCGATATATTTCAATCACCAGCTCAAGGCTCATTAGTGGAGTAGGCAGATGTTAATTTTGACATCCTAAGGCTGAGCGAGTGGAGCCTGGTTTCTTCCACTGTGGAAGTCAGATGGAGCCTGAACAGTGGTAGCAAGACACGGCTGAGGTTCGGGCATGCTGCTGCTCCTGCTCCTGGGAGACAGGAAGAATAGGGCTGGTGACTGCTGCTCAGGAAGTGGGCTTTTTCTCAACCCAACAGTATTTTCTATCCCAGAAACTACTTTTTTTTTCCTCAGGAGAGGCATAAATCTGGTGGGTTTACATGGTCCTAGACATGTGAATGCAGATGTCTGTGATGCTATTGCCTTTTTCGTGACCTGTTCTCAACTGCCTCAGAAACAGTGTAATCTGTCTGAGCTAAAGGGGACATTCCCACAACTTCCAAGGGGACCAGAATGGTGCTCAGGTCTCCCAGAACAGAGCTGGAACATGGTCAGGGCATATCCAGCAGAGCAGGCCTGCAGCATACCCTGAGGAGTGAGCTAGTCCTGTGGTGTATACTTATATTTTCACTCCCTTTGGACGAAGTTTTGTCTCATAAGAAATTTCTCCTTTGAAATATTCTAGGGAGCCCAGATAAATCTAATTTTCCTGAAACTTATCCTTTTGCTTCATTATCTGAGAAACCATCTGATCATTCTTCTCAATTAAAATAAGTATTTTTACTTCAGCTCCTTGGAGATGCAAATATCTCTTTCTAGAACAAAGTCCTTGACTAGCTAATTAATAACTTCTATGAGTTGGGAAACCTCTCCCTATTCCTCCTCCCTTTTTGACTCTGACATGGTGAAATTATCGTAAACTTGCTTTATATTCTCTAACATTAGGTATATGTCAAAAACGCTTGATACAAATATCTAACCCTGATAAATGTGTCTTGACTGAAAGCAGACACAATGGTGGTTAATGACTTTGGGGTGATGTGATCGCAACAAGCCTCTTACTGAGCATGTCTGGCAGTCTCCCATTGCAGTTACTTCCAAGGAAGATGGAGAGTGGTGATGGGGTCCAGAGGTTTTGATATTCCAGTGACTCTGTGAAGGCAGGTAACTAGCCATTGTGACACCATAAACAGAAATTCAGAAATAAGTTTATATCATTATGTAAGCCATAACCAGTCTCAGCAACCAACGTTATAGCATCTTGCTGAGCTTTGTTAGCTGAGACAATTTCAGGCAAGCATAGATGCAGCTAGTCCTCTCTTTTTCGTATAAACTGTGTGCTTTATGTCATGTCTTATTCTCGTCTCATATGGAGATGTTTTTCAAAATTAGCAGGCATGCAATTCAGTAAATGTGTTACTGGAACTATTGCAGTGAATACTGCTTCTTGTTAATAGAGTTGCTCGGGGGTTTTTGCGCTGGTAGTTTCATGACATTGTTAAGAGCTTTGTACCATCATCTATGTGCTGTTCTGTTGCCATACCAAAGTTCAGATTATTAAAGGAGTATTAAGATTCTGGGTTTTTTCCTCCTTTTTTTTTTCCTAACATCAATGGAAAAAATAGATCTTTTCTGAACAAACTGTGCACCCTAGCACATCACTCTTCACACATGCTGGTTTTGGATAAAAACCTACCATCACCTCAGTTTTCTCTGGATATTTCTTGAGCTGAAGCTTCTGAGATTGTTTCTTTATAATCTTACCAACTACTGCAATGTAAGTAGTACAATGAGAGATTATTTGTCTTTGTTCTTCATGAAGTACTGAGGCAATTTCTGCAAGAGCTAGCAGCACCATGTAGAAAGCTACCTGGAGTCCCCATCTGGTAGCAGGGACCGCTCCAACTACGGGCAAAGCAGGCAATGCCAGATTAGCTAAACAGCCACAGCCCATCTGCCCCTTTCATCTGTCCTTAAACTGTGCAAATCCAACTGGTTGTTGCACCAGGGAAGGGCTGGTGGCAACTTCATGGAACCTCCTTCCTGCAGCAGTGGGAAATCTGGCTCCTCGCTCTCTGCTTCTTGCAGCAAGGGTAGACCTGTGTCCCAGCTTCAGAGGCACCAAGTTCTGGGTGCTGAAAAAGTAGAGAAGACACACAGAAAAATCATGCAGACACACAGATCAACTTTAAACCCATTTGTGCCTGTCAGCACACGAACAATTTACAAAACTATGATATAGCTGTCTAATTATTAAACAAGGTGCATATTTTTAAAAGGCTTAATCTTGGGGAGATATGAGAGACTCATTGACATTTTTTGTCCTTTTTTTTCAAAGAGCAGCTAAATTCTGTTGACCTTTTCATGTGATTGAATTAAAAAGTTTGTAAGCCCCAGAATCAGTTTTTTAAAGTCAATCAAAATTTTGGCATTTCAGTATATCTGGCATTTTGGTATCCTAATTTTCATCACCATAAAGATCAATACTGCCATCCTTCTCTGTTTATGGTATTTTATTTCCTTCAGAAGCTGACTTGAGTGTCAAAGAAGATCTCTAGATCTCTGCCAAGCAAGATTGCAATAAGAAATGGTGGAAAATATTTGTTGTGACAGATTATTAAATATCACCCATTTTTGCGTGACATCCTGACTTCATTTCCCTCAAACCTTCCACAACAATAGGTACAGGAGCTCATGGGCCTAATAGCAACCATAAATTCTGTAGCAGACACGTAACTGAGTTATTGAGTTTTTAGATGACATGATTCCGTGAGATGGTTTTCTGACATAAAATGCCATCTGCTTTTACTTAATTTTCCTTGTTTCTTTATCTAAGTAAACAACAAGAGAACATGTTTGTTCTGAAAGGTAGTTCCTTTGAGGCCTGTTATTTTCCTACATCTCTCTAAAAAGACAAGATATGAATTTGCTGGTGAGTTACCAGACATTTCAATATACAGCACATCCAAGGAGCCAAATAAATGCATTTCATTTCATACATCCTGACATAGCTGAAAGTTTGAATTTTAAAGTCAAATTTACCAGAAGGCTTCTGGGGCCATGGTCAGGAGCAGCTAACAGCTTTATTTCCCAATTATCTTCTCTGTTTTCTACAAGGAAGATGTACTCACTTTCTGCAGACCTACAGTTTGTATTGCAGCCCCTTATTAATGTTATAGGGAGTAAGACACCTCAAAAAGAATCAGAATAAAATAAAGCTTTCAAACTTTTTCATCTTCACACCAGAACAGGATAATTTTGCAGCTTTTCACCAATAATGGCTGGCAGCCAAAATATACTTGCACCAAATCAGTGTCAGAGCTTTAATAGCTCGTAACATCTTAATGTCTTTTAGTATATTAGATTATTATAAGGGTACTGTAATATACCAACATTGTTCTCAATTAACACCTAAGAAAGATATTCCTTGCAATTTACTCTTTCTGTACTTAGTGGCATTTTCCAGACTCTCCCATTATACTGAGGGGGAGATTTGATTTTCAAATGGCCTCTGCAATGTTTGCTTTTGGTTGAAAGAGAGCTGTAGTGTCTGCTGAGACATCGTTAGCTGTGGGGCAGTATTACCACACAAATACAAAGGGATCTGATTAGACAAGAGTTGCCTGATCTATGGTGTAATTCAAACTGCAACTAATCCTATGGGTAGTTGCAATTAAAAAGGCCTTGGTTCTGTGTTAGGTTTGAAAAGATAGTAAATTGAGACTGGTTATTCATCTCGACTTACCTCTTGATTTCTGAAGCCTATTTAAAATAGTAGTAATAATAATAATAACAACAATAATAATAATTTTTAAAAATAGTATAGTAATTTAAATTTTGAGTTTTTACCAAGGACTGCAGGGTTTGCCTTTTAAAAAGCTGAAATGTGGTCCATTTTTTCAGATTTCAGAGCACAATGACAGCAAATTTCTATATTCCCTAAAGTTGTTAAGGTCCTTTGACAACAATCTTACAACCAATATGCATGAGGTACAGGCTTCAAATTACAGGAGAATGTGCCTGGGAAAAAAGGGTAGCTTAAAATACTCTGCACTTACTTCAATAAACTTATTTTAGAGAAGGATTGTAGTCAGTGAGACATTATGGGGCACCCTGTGTGACAACAGACTTCCTAAGTCCTTAGCTTCAAAGAGTTTGCCCTGTGCTGAGCGTCCTTTTGGCTTGCAGTCCTCTCACAGTGACAGGGAGCTGAAATCGCTTTGGGCATGCTGGGTGAGGAACCATTCCAAGGAGCCCCATGGCTGCAGAAATTGTCTGGGGTTTAGGAAGCTGAGGCTCAGGCCTGTTTCAGGGTTGTGAGCACACACTCCCCAGCCCCACCAAATGCAGACACCCAGGGTTGGTGATGGCTGGGCCATGGGGGTCTCCAGACCCTTGGTGGAGTCACTCCTTCACTTATGAACAACCAGCACCTGTTTGTTGGGTCAAAGGACACTCTATAGTGGCATGTGGGAGCCCAGCATCCAAGCCTGCAATGGTAAATGTTGAGTACCCACTGTCATATTTTGACACTAACTCAAGCCCTTGTTGCCAGGCTCAGCAGAATGGACATGGAAAAGGCAGTGTCCTCTCACATCTACAGATGGTCTGTCTGATCAGTTCAAGGGCAAAGAACTTTGATGGGCTTGGAAAGTTTATGCCATCTTTGTGTGTACTCTGGATGTTTTGCAGTTAAATGAAAAGTTCAGAATTCAGCAGCTGTAAACAGATTTTTCTCAATACTAAATCTACGGTGCTATACTTGAAAAAGTGCATTTGTCATAGACAAAACTGAGTTTCTGAAAAACATTTATTAAAAAAGACAAACTACAGCTTTCAGTAGTCTTGACAAGGTTTCTTATTTCACTTTTCATCTTTACCAAGTGCATTAATAGCTTTTAAGGCTAAATGACATGAGTGGTAGATATTTCAGCAGTGCATTAGACATGGAGAAAACAGAATTTTGTGGCTTTGTGTGCATGCCTGGTGATGGAGAGAAAAAGCACAATGGCTAGGACTGTTTAAAAAATGGGGGTTTTCCCCCAGTCCAAACAAATTCATAAAGAAATTTGTGATTAAACAGCTGAAATTTAATTAAATTTGCATTGATCAGCTGATATTTCTCACAATATTTTGAACATTTGAATGACTCAGTATTCCTGAAAGTATCTTCAAAGCCCCTAAAACTAAGAAGTCAATTCAGAGGCTGTTTGAGTTAGTATGCATTTGTCACCACCACTTTCACCACTTGACCATTTTTGCTTGCCCGATGGGACACCAGAAACCTACCATGTGGTCAAATGTTCAGTAGTGAACTGCAAAAGTGAACTATTTTTGAATAACTCAAGTCCTGAAAAATGACTTATTCTCTCCAGCTTTTGAACATTTACAAGCAGAGCAATTCACCTTGAATAACTAGATCCAAACCCCTGAAAAATCCCAAGACACTTACAATACATAAAAGCAGTAATGCAGGTGACAAAAAATACAGTATTTCCTAAAATCTTTTCCGAATACAATCACTGTTCAAAATGGGTCAATGTCTTTTTTAGGTGAATTTACCTAATTCTAAGCAGCCTCTCATGTCTTTCTGTTATAACTGTACAGTACAATACGACTGGTTGTCTAACACAGCTAAAAGAAATAAAAATAGCTTCAAGTAAAATAATTTTTCCCAGCTGAATCCCACATGAGCTCTGGCTGATCTTTCCTTCACTCAAGTCAAGACAGTAATTTTCATGCACGTTACGTTTTTCATTCAGACGCAAGAGACTTGTTTAATGAGTTGCCCGAGGTGCAACATCTTTACTTTGAAGCAAATTAAGCCTCTTGCTATAACAAGATGTAGGGTTGGTTTTGTGTGTGTGTGTGTGTGTGTGTTTACTTTATTGCCGTCACCACACTGTTGTGTGTACTTATCCTACTACAGGCTACTATTCCAGGCTCTGCACCAACATTAAGTTTTGGTGCAGCCCAGCAAGGGTGACTCACTCTCTGTGGAGGCTGAGAACATGGGAATGTGCCTGTCTTTCCGTATCATCCGGTTTAGGGAATTAGCAGGAATTCTAGGCTGAACATTGGGTCTCTTTATACAGAACATGACTGGCAGTAGGGCAGCAGAACTGATCTTCCAAGCTGAGTTCACACAGGTTGTTTCTGGGAGGGTGAGCAAGGTATGCGGACTTCCAGAGAAGGGAGTAGCTGCTTTCTGGTGCAGTTTGCACCAGGGGTGAGTTATAGTAAATTATTTTAGCAGTTTGGATGAACCAGAACAGAATGCCCTGCATATTCTTTAAGTGCTGACTAACACCTGTTCAGTTTCATGTTCTACTTTTGTCTTCTGTCCATGGGAAGAAGGAAAATTGCATGTGATTTTGACATTGAGCTCTGCCTAAAGGATATGAATAAAGATTACTGAGTTTTCATGAAGGTGCTCAAAGCAGATAAATGAGTGTGGTCTCCACTGTGACAGATCTGGTCTCAAACAAGGATAAAAGGAATTTGGTGGACATTCCCTGCAGGGAAGAGATTCAGCTTTACAGCGACATAATCATCGATCTCAGCCCACCAGTCACACCTGGTGAGTTGTTCAGAGAGACAGCACAAAGGCATTTGCCAAACAGGACTAAAAGTTGTTCACGCTCTGAGAGTCTCAAGTGTGCAGTAATGTTGCATTTGCATATTCCAAATACCACCTCCCCACCAGCCAGGTACAGTGTATTGTGTCCTTCCTTTGTTCACAACAACATTCTGAACCACAGCTTTGGAGATGGCAGGCATTTTAGGAAAGCTGTGCAGATGTTTTTCCTTCCTTAATCTTGCTGAGATAGGTTTGGAATATTTTCACATGTGAGCAACTCCATAATATACAGGCCAAGCCATCAGAAAGTATTATTAAATTAACCTCATTCCTCTCTGTGGAGCGCTTCACTCAGACCAGTTGAGTGCATTTTATTTCTATTATATTAGTAACTGCTGTAAAGAGTTATGTTAGAGTGATTTCATTTTTTCAACAAACCTACTCACCATCTGCATTTGGCAAAACTCGTTGACATCAGTCTTTGTTGCTTAGCAATAAATACTTGTGCTGACTCCAGTCACAAAGAGTGTTCATTACTTTGTCATTCAGACATTTTACACAGCCTCCATGGCCTCAGAAATGGTTTGTTTACACTGGCCTTGGGAGAGAGGTGGAAGAGCTGAAAACCGAATGTGTGGAATGAGAGTAAAGGCACACAGATCTTGAAAGGTGTTGGACACAAATAGTAAAGAAGCTGTAATAGATCCACAAGCTTGATAAAGAAGAGAAAAATACCAAAAAGAAATCGATGCAATACCATTACTATAAAACACTAAAGCAATTATAGGGCTTGCCAAACATCAACAATCTTGAGCACTATCAAAGTGCGTTTTGTAATAGCATCAATGATCACATTCCATCAGTATGTGCTATTCAAGAGGTATACTAATCAGCAAGGATATATGATATAAAAATGTTCTCTGTGCTTATAGTCAGTGTCTGTACGTGTAGAATACCTGGGTCAGGTATTAAAACTTGAACAAAATACCTAAAAAATTTGCATTTCTATAGAATTCCATGATAATTGTCTTGTTAGTCATAACTCCAGAATTAGTTGAATTTGGCAATAACTTTTATAGTTAGTATTAGCTCAGAATTGATCTTTGTTGAAACCTTTGAGGAAAGTTTTATTTATAGAAAGTTAGTAGAAGAAATGCTTAAAGCTGCACAATTATAATTGCTTTACTCATTTAGCAGTGCCTATGTCCCACTTCTGTTTAGATATCTAATTTTAAGATATTAACCTTTGGCACTCAGACTAGAAAAAATTGAACTAGGAGGGTCCAAAAAGCCATAATTAGAATTGAAAATTAAATGGGTCACTTGTCATAGAGCGTGTTACATTTAATAGATGAACAAGCTAACAAATGAATATGACAATGAGTCATCTGAAGTCAGAAAACAGCACACTGTTGGAATGTCAGATGATTTTTGAAATGCATAGGTTTTGCTTTTATTTGTGGATACATTGTGCAAAATAAGTTGATCATATTACATGGATGGCAGCAAAAATGCAGAAAAATTCAGAACATGCGATAACAAATCTGTCACAGACAGTGTGACCACTACAAAACATACAAGACACTTGGCATATTTTTCAGGAAATGGCAAAGAAGACTTCCCGGTGGAGAACTTCATTCAATAATTTGGAATTCAAAATCTCTGTTTACTTTACAAGTGATGAGTTTGATTCTGGTCTGTCAGTAGAATTTTTCTCTTTCAGTCTTAAGCAAAACAATAATAAAAGTGTCCAACAACTGTGAACTGGGAATTTCGAGTTAGGCTGCTGGTGAAGCACATTGACCTTAACAGGTACTCCAGTCATATCTAAGAAAGATTGTGCCTAAAATGCTGATCAGGCATGTTTAAAGACCACAGCTGCCATGCAGCCTTCAAGAACGGAATGAGAGATTAGAATGTGAGCTTTGTTACAAAAGTCACACTCTTTCAAAATCTGCAGGAAGCTCGAAGGAAAAGTGCCCCTTTCACGCCAGCCTTAAGTCAGGACGCAAGTTCCCCACCTGCAAGGGACAATGCCACGGTGTCAGTGCAATGCTGACCTGAATTGCTGTGGCAGGAGCATGATCATATTGTCCAGACATGGGCACAGAAATCCTGATTTTGAGTCTCAAATGGCTGCTCCTGCTCACTAGGATTTTCTCTGGGAACTTGCAAGGCAGCATTGTGTTGCGTGGCCACGCTCAGTCTGCTGAAGGGAACATTTAGAGCTGTCTGAGTGGATGTTCAGTTCAAACACATGCGGCCGTCAAGTGCAAACTTGAAAGTCTGACCCTCAGCCTTTTTTTGGAAATGTCTCCTATTAAATACTACATGTTGCTGAAATAGCAAGCAAAACATAAAGGGACCTGTGCTGATCCAAGATAAAACTTCTTCCTTCAATATGAAGGATAAAAATCTAAAAGCAACTGGACAGAAGGGGAAAAAACCCTACTCAAAAAGTCACATTCTGACAAGAAAATTATTTGAAAGATGAAAGATGATACTCTGAGGAGTCAGAGGCTGGGAATAACAAGAAACCTAAGGCTCCTCTTTTGGCAAGGCTGGTATTCTTCAATACCCGAGAGCATCTGTAAAAGTTTTCTTATGGAAAATGCTGACTTTTCTAAAAATGCAGTCAATGGAGGAGGAACAGTGTATTCTCAGTGAATGATGGGTTAGGCTCTGTGCTCCTGACAAATCCACATTCAAGCTGAATGACCAATTGCCCTGATACAGGCTTGGAACAGCTCCATCTCTGCAGCACTGATTATATTGATAATTCCCTTCCCTTCTCTGCTCCTTCTCTCTCTCTCCCTCTCTCCCTCTGGGATTTGTTTTCCTCTTTATTTCTAGCTACTTTTCCACTATTTTTATGTGGTAAAGAAAGGCTTAAGCATCGACAGTAAATATTTTTTTGAGGAAGAAATAACCCCCATGTCAAATTCTGAGTCCTGAATTGCTTAGACATCTCTGAAATGATGTAGAAAAATACCACCCAACTAAGCTTGAAGTGGGGCAGAAGCCAATTTTTTTCCTCTCTTGGTTCAATCCCCTGAGAAAGTTCAAACTGGATAATCTAATGGTGTGTTCTGGATTTCAAGGCTGCAAATAAGGTTAAGGAAATGCTAGTGGGACCCCAGGCTGTGATGACAGAGTTATCACAGCCACATTTCAGCCACATGGGAGAAGGGATAGACAGAGGTTCCAAGAGGCAGTCAGTCATCGGTGCAATTTGATACTCCCCTTTCCCTGGTTCTCTGGGAAACACCAGCTGCAGCAGTGCCTCTCACTTACCAGGGATCTTTGGTGCAAACTCATGGCGTTAGGGAGCAGATTGCATCCTGATGTTTTGTCTTTTGCCCATAAACTTGTTAATCAGCAGACCCACAGCTGAGCTTCTTGAGCAGGAAGCACCACATTAAGTTTGTAAGGAGCTGTAGGGGATTCAAGTAATGGCAAGAAAAAATACATAAGAGGCATCTTTACATGCAAGTTTTGCCATTGGGGAACTGTGCCTGTAGCTTTTATATGTTTTTCTAAAAGGGAACATATCCAGCAAATATTTTCATCACTCAGTAGAACGACTCTGTGAAACTGGGCTATTGGGTACTGCCGTTAGTAAAAATACCAAATCAGGCATCACAAAGATAAAATAAAAAGGGTTATAAGGGAAATAGAGCTGATTAGCTGTCATTATTAGCTGTCCTTGATTATGTCTTTTCCATTATGTATTTAAATTCATAATTCTTACAGTGTTTCGTGTGGACAGGTGCAACAATAGAGCTGCAGAAAAAGAATTTTGCCCCTGCTGCTGGTAAAGCTCCAAATTCAACAGTTTGTTTCCTCCTTGAGGGACGCTTTTCCCATACTTTTATCAACGAAGTGGATCAATGACTCACTGCTTGCCAATACAACTCACACTGCATTTTCTCATTTCCCTAGAACTGAGACACTCAGTATAAAAAAAAAATGTCTGTTCTCACCATTTCCTGTCCTGCTCTCTGAAAGAAGTGTTTCAGAGATTTAATATCTCATCTTTGGCTTTCCCAGTCTCTCTCTCATTGTTGATGGGAGTGTCCTGCAACAGAAAATGGCCCTGTCATGTAAGCTTCATGTGTTAAGGAGTAACTCCAGCTAAAAATAGGTACCAGAACTATCTTCTAGTTTGTTCCTCTTCTTTTGTGTTACATTCCAAATGTCATACATAGTACAGAGCTTAGAATAAACTCAACCTTTTATGCCATTTAAATGCAACAAACTGCTTTTAACAGTCTGGTTTGCAAATGTACTTGAAATTCTATTAAGTATTTGCCGTGTAGCTCATGATGTCCATGTTTCAGGAAGAATCGGTACATGATGCATCTGCTGACTTGTTTCAGAGATTAATATTTGCATTAGAGAAGCACTTGGGTGACAATCAAGAATGCGGCCACACTAGGATCTGTGTATGCCCTTAGGTCCTCAGAAGGGAAATACCTTCGAGTTAATGGTTCAAGTGTCCCAAAATCTCAGTGGGTTAATGGAAAACCTTGTACACCATTAGTGTTGTTACCAATGGCATTCAAATCCAAAATATCTAATTGTACATTGAACCATTGTTAATCACCCTAACATTCAACACCGTGTACCTGGGTACATATAGTGCATATTCATCCTCTATAAGGAAAATATGGTCTAATTATTTTCTTCTAATGGAGATATAAAAGATGCCAAAAGAGCACAACGCTTGCATTTGTTGTGTAAAATACTATATAATTAGATAATCTCTGATAGTGGATGGCCTGGGGGAAAAGACTTAGAGCTAAGAAAGTCATAGATTCTGATTTCGGCAGAATCTATTTTTATTTGGATATAGTTGTTATTTGACCTCTCTTCTCTGTACGTTAGTCAATATAACTGGAAAACCCATTAAAAGCAAGGCTCTTTGGAATTGTTTGTTCAACTTGAAGATAAAAAATTGTGGTTAAATACATCTGAATGGTTTCCACTGCGAAAAGAGTCTCTCTCTTCTTTCTGTCAGTTCCTTAGTCATCAGGACTAAAGCTGTGGAAAATAAAAGTGTGACACCAGTGCCTTTTTAAAAAATATCTATTAATAATTACAGTTTTAATGAATGGTGTGCTGAACATTTAAAATCTAAATTCAGTGGAGCGGCACTAACAGTTTATTCCTCCCACCAGCACAATTATCAGGTCAAGGCTGCAGAGAGGGAGAAAGGTTTAATTTTTGGAAGTGAGTGGGAGTGAAGGTTCTGACTGTGTGGTCCTGCAATGCGTGACACTCTTGAGTTTTCTCTGAGAGTGCAACTGAGGAAGAGGACCTGTTTTGGAGCATGGCTGTGACAGTGATGAAAAGCAAAAGGAACCCTTAAGGGAGAAGGGGAGGTGAATTTGACAGACACAGTGGGATGCCTTTGCCAGTTTCCACACCACCTGCCACGGCTGATGAGCATCATTTGGCCAACACGACAGAAGCTTCCACGGCAGTATCTCGGTTCAAGCCCTTCATTACCAGTACAGCTGCTGGGGTTGGCTTTGCAAGGAGTACAGTGTTGAGCATGTCAGTTTTGACAGGATTTCACCAGAAGATTTCCTTTTAACTTTTGATCGACTGTGGGTGAGCTCTGTGAATTTTTTATGACGATGTGTCTAAATCCACCTCTCCTCATGTTTGTGGGATTGCCAGTGCTCCCTGCAAACCATCTCTTTGTGTCCTGCCTGCATTTTTGTCCTCCTTTCATCTGCCCAGCCCTTATTTTCAGGAGTGCTTATTCACCTTTGCATGTCAAATGTTCATATCTTTCATTCAACTTTTTCTTACAGCTCACTCCTGTCAGAAGCCTCTGTCTAGATGACAGGACACTATTATCCCTTTTTTACTTCTTTTTACTTCCAAATCTTGCTCCAGTGTGATTTTGCTAATACTACATGTAAACTGTAGAAACCAAAATGGAAATAAGCTAAAAAATAGGATTTGTTAAATCATGAGTACATTCTGATTTACAGGGTCAGGCAAGTGATCTGAAGCTATGTTACACTTTACAGCCAATGTCAGACAAATTGCTTAATGACTTGCTTCTAGGAATACACTGCATTAATGGAGGATTTTCACCTTCTTGACTTCATGAATAAGCAGATACAGACACAAGTACATCTCAGTCTGAAGATAATCAAGTGTATGGTGGGGTGAAATTTGCTTCCCTCCTGCTATGCTATACCTAGTGATGTTAAATCCTGAATTAAGATGCATGACTGCACAGTTCCTTTGCAGATAAAAATGGTTTCTTTCCTTGAATGCTAAAATGGTTCCGTGGCATCAGGTAGAAAATTTGTGGTACAAAATATCTTGAGAAAATAATTGACTCAGTGAATAATTTATTGAATTTACTGAAAATATTGACCTAGATTTAATGCTTCCACATTCAGAACACGGAAAATGAGTTAAATTGGTATGTGAAGTTAGCCTAGAGTGAGACAGTTGCAACATGATTAATTTACAAGTGTGAGTTGTTACTCAAGAAAAGCCACTTAGCTATTAAATGCTCTGCTTGGGTTAAGCTGACATTTTCTTCAAACTAAGACCGGTGGTCTGATATTGCCAACCATTAGTGAAGACAAGCTGTGAAAAAATGAATTGGGAGTGATTAGCAGGCTTGGGGATAGGTAAGGGCTGCAATTCTGGGCCCTCTAAGTCTTCAGTTTTATTTTTTTATCACATTTGAACAGATCTGATACCGGGTCCCCATCAGCCTGGTATATTGTCTGAACCACTTCTGTATTCAAATTGCAGAGGCTATTAGAAAGTCTGGTGCACTGAAGTTTAAAGTACCTTAAAAAAGTGCTAGCCTGCTTCTCAGAAGAGCGGCTGCTAGACCTGCCTATGCCTTTTGTAAAAAAAAAGCATCAAATAGCAGGGAAAATTCAGAATAGAAAATTCTGTTGCATGTCCAGAAGAAAAGCAAGAGCTGGAGAGGGACAACAGCATAGTTAGGTAATACAAAAGGAAAATGAAATAAAACTGATAGGTGAATGTAGCTCTCTGTTCACTGTGCAGACTGATGCAGTTTCTTTCGATGGAAACTCCTTGTGTTAGTGGACATCAAATAGCCAAGCTCATATGATGTCAGGCCTTTCTAAGAAGCAGAATGTATCAGACAAAGCTTTCAGACTGGAGATGTACTGCACCTGCAGCCATCCACATGTGTAGACATACCCTTTCTCACCAGAAAGCATTTTCTCTTACTTGATTTACATGAATTGTGCAGTTTTTGGTTATGTACAGCAATCATGGAGCCAGCCTGGCCCACCACCGGGTGTGACTGTTGGCAAAAGTACTCAGGAAAAAAAGCTACTTGCTACAATCTGTCAGCGGGTTGAAGCTTTTAACAAATCTTATTTTGCAGAAATGTTCTTTGCAGGAAAAAGTTCACAAAAGGGGTCACATTATTTTCAAGAAAAATAAAAATTGTGTCAGCAAATGCTGGCTATAAGGGGAGGGCTGTAAGGGGTATTGGATTTAAAGAAGTGTTGTGATACTCATGAAAGGAGCGGTGGAAGTGTTTAAGCTGAAAGAGAAAGTTAAAAGGAGATAGCACAAAAGCTGTGGGGTAAGTAGTAGGGACCTCCAAGATTGTAGAGGGATGGGAGGCCAAGCTTGGATGCTTGCCAAAAAGGGGTCTGGTTGGGGTTCAGGCTACAATATCACTGCGTTTACAGTCACCCTTTAAACTGCTATTTGCAACACAAAAGTCCATAAGCAAACTAGGGAAAACAACTCCCTATGTGCTAGCAGCTTCAAAATGATGGTGATTTAAAGAGAAAGAGAGGATGGTAGAAAGGGTTATGTTTTGTAACAGGATCACGGGAAAGCAAAAGGAAAAGGCATTTTAATCTTTGCTTCATAAATAAGTGACCAGTAGTGGGAAGAAGAATTAAGAAATCCCACAGCGTCCCCTACTTTTGGCAAGAGTACCCCAAGCACTCATATGTAGCACCACTAGCTCCTAAAAATGCATATCTCTTTCAGTGCAATGACATCAGGAGGTTCAGGGAGTCCTTCGGTTTGCAACTGAAGACAACCCATCCCAGCCATTTATTTGTGGGTGTTATGATTTCAGATACAGGTGTCTGAGCTCTCTTCAGAGTCAGTGAGGAGACCTCAGGGAGTGAGCCTCTACCTCAGGCTGAGCTGAGTCACTTACTAGACTAGTTGGTTTTCTAGGAGGCTAGTTTTGTATGAGACACTGGACACTTAATTTGCTTGTAGACATAAATCAAAAATCTGAATGATTCTCAATGTAAAAAATGCATTATCAAGTTGTACTTAAGATATCTATTTTTGGGAGGATGTTGAAATCTGTTAGAATGTCTATAATACTTATCAAATGCAGGAAAACAAGAGCTACAGTAGTCTCCAAGTTCTTTTAACAGTGTCTTTGCACAATGCTGCTCTGCACCAGAAATCCATATATTTTGTATCCGAACCTTTCTGAACAGGAACTACCACATATAGGCAAAAGAACTCTCCTCTAGAGACAGGAATACCAACCTCTGCTGAAGACTTGCAGACCCTCTTCTCCTCTTTACCACTTTTACTAAACCTGTCACAAGCTGAACACCCTCATGGAGACAGTCCCTGTAGTCAGGCTCTTGGCCCCTGTAACCAGCAAGAGCTGAGAAAAGAAGTACCAGAGATAAACCTGCTGGGTCCTTTCAATGGGAAAGAATCTCTTTTTCTTGGGTTGTACGTAGGGCAGTCAGCCTGAGAGGATCCTCACAAACCAAAGCAAAGGCCTGCCCACACTGACAGTTTCCATAACCAGACATCCAATATCAGTGTCTTCCGTACCACGGAACTGCTGCTGGCCTATCAGCCAAGATGCAGCACTTAAAAAATTTCAGGAATGGCCAAGGAACCTGCAACTGAGCATCAGGCACTGAGTATCTTTTGGAAAGCACATCCTTTTTAGTTCACAGGTGGCATGAGGAGAAACAACTGACTAGAAAATTACAGCAGTTCTGCAATTTCTTCAAATTGACATAAATCAAGGAATAACTACTTAGAATAACCAACTCCTTACTCCAGGACATCATCAGAACTAGAAAATGATGTTAATGCTGGGAAGATGAAGAGATGTTTGGATACGCTGAGATCACAGTTTTCAGCTGTAAGCACAGGAGTGCACATTTTGACAATGGAGCAGATGCTTCCAATTATCTGCAATAAGGAGAAGGGACACTTGAAAATCTAGCTGGTATTAGGTGGCTGTCAGAAGGCTCTTGGATAAGAAGAAAAGGACGCAAAGTGCAGCAAAGTAATTTTACTTTCATAACACATTAATTTTAAGACTGTTCTACAAGTTAAAAAACTCGTGTGTATTCTGATGACTGAAAGCAAAACAATCAAACTGGAAATCTTAATGTAGAGTGCTTTTCCTATTTTAAACCATGACAAACTTTACTCATGAAATATTTCCTTTGATGTTCTACAATGTTATTCAAATTTAAATAGATTTACATGTTTAACTGTGCCTACTGCTTGCTCATGCAGTGCTTATGTACGAACTGAAAATAAGATTCCCAAAGAAAGAGACAGCTTGTAAAATACAGAACTGTACAACACAGAAGAGAAGAAACTGTACAACATAGAAGAAATATAAATGTAGCCCTTTTATTCGCTCTTTTGCAATTACTGCATGCCACATCCTGGGGCATGTTTTTGATTTGCTATGTGCTTAGCAGGGTGATGTTCAGGAAGGCTAAATTGCCTGCCCAAACCATGGATGTGCTGACAGGCAAATTCATGTCTTGCTTTTTGTTCCTCAGTCTGTACCAACTCAGGCTCCCTGCACTCTCTGCTGAGGGCATGCCTGTTTTTTTCTCCTGAGCCTCATGAAGAAGACAAGAACCACAGACAATCCTTCGTTCCAGCGTGTCAAGCCTCTGTTCCAGACACACCTTCACACTTTCCCACCACTCTGATAGCTGGGCTATCACGATCTCGTCCATATGGCACACAGATGAGTGAAGTGCTACCAGAAGACACAGTGGTAATGGCAGATACACAGGTTTTGGGTAAGGGTGCTCTGAACAAGCCAGCACCAAGCTCAGGATCTCTCCACATTCACCCACGTAGCCATCAAGCACTTTGACCATATCGACAGCATGTGCCAAGTGATCCAACAATGAAACCACGGTTGTGAGTTTGTTCTCCTGGACAATCCCAAATGCATTTTCATTTGTGAGTTCCAGCAGTCTTCTTTCTTCTTTGATTGTCGGGGGGGGGG
>VXBT01006113.1:38286-259389 GCA_013400235.1 Oriolus oriolus
TGGGGGGGAGCCAATAAAACAGAAACAAGCATTTGGTGAAAGATTTGTGCTTCTAGCCTTGTTTCTACTTAAAATGCATCCATTTTGGCTGTATGGAAAAAATGTTATTTCAATTTTCCTCTACAAGAAGTATGAGAAAAATACATCAAAGATAAATTATGCAGTAAAAAAAATGAACTTATTGACAATTGAGATAATATTTTGCTGATAAATTAAATATACCTTTTAAAAAGCTCCTCTTTCACTCCACTGCTTTTAAATGTGATTGCTAATTTATATGCAGGACTTGCACACACCAGAGCTTACCCACACTTCAGATGCAACTAAAAAATCCTGCAGGAAAATGCTCTTTTCTTGGCAGTTTGTGCAAAACCTCAAAAACAAATAACTGAAATTAACTTGAAAATCATTATTTTGGGACTATATACAGTCAGTACTACTACCTAAAATTGTGTCTATAAAAAGGAGTGTTGAAATTGATTTAAGGTAACATATTCTTCATTCAGCAAACTTCTTAATGATTACTTTGAGTCAGATAATTGTTCTTACTCTTGGTATTCTGCTAAGTTCCCCAGATGATTTGACATTGGCCTTTCCTGGCTAATTTGTGGTGCCCTGAAGAAAGAGTGGATAATGAATTCTACATAGCAATTAGATGCCTCATTTCATTCTTCCTCAAGAACCACAGGAAGCTGCTCAGCAGTGATAGGGAGTTAAAGAAATTCTGAGCAGCTGGATATCACCTCTTCCTCCAAACACTGATCTGCTATGGGCAAGCCAAGGAAAGGTAAGTGCTTGCTTATTTGGATGTGTGGACAGAAGTCTTGGAGGTTATTATTGAGACTTCACTGTTTGATATCAATGTCATTTTGTAAAGAAAGTGAGTCCAAGTCAGTAGACTGGGTACACCATGAACAAGTAAGATCCTAGGCCCTCATTTACCTGCTTGGGAAAAAAGACAAGGAGTTCAAGGTAGGAAATCTCAAAGGGTATGATTAAAAATATTTAAAGCTTCCTGAAAGACTTTGGAATACGTTTTTCAAACCTGTCCTGATGTTTGAAGTTCGTTGAACAAAACAAAGTTCAAGAATGACTGCTGCAGAAGGCTAGACATGTGTGATCTGCTAAAAGTGCTGCCAGTGTTCTTCCCTGGCTTTGTGGGCTTTACACACCAGTCTCTTCTGCCTTGGCAGCACACACATCAACTTTTTTTTTCTTAAATATTGTATCTCAAGAAGTTAAAAATAACAAGATATATCAAAATGAAGAAAAAAATTTAATCAATGACATTATTTTAAATTAAATTTGAATTAAAATTTAATTGTGTTGTAGTATAATACCAAGAGTATAAGGAGCACTTGGAGTTGAATTCATAGGCCTTTAATGGCATTTTAGACATCCTGGAGTATCTGAGACACCTGCACATAGTTTACCAGATCATATAGGACCTATGTGAGACTTCCATCTTTCTGGAACAAGGAAGTAGGCAGGATGTCTTAAAATTATGCTAAATATAATTTTGACTACTAAATTCCACCCCTTTTGTCTAGGATTACATTTGAAAGGCAGCTACAGATAAAGCTGCTCCATGTGTCTGTTCATGTCTGATTTCTACCATACAAAGCTGCTAAGTAGCTTTACTGGTATAGATTAGTAAAACAGTGGAAACAGAAGTATCAGATTTTCTTTTCATTTTCAGAACTGACAGGAGGTACATTATCTTCTGAAATTCTGCATAGGTGTATTGTATAGTTAATATTCTTTAATGGCAATTCTCTACATTAAATAGAGGTACTGATTGGTTCACTATATAAGTAAGGGTAATTTTAATCAGCTGGATACCAACCACATCTACTGTCATGTGACAGAAAAAAGGAAAAGGCTAGGGAGGATCCAGCTGGGACTTCTCAACCAAAATTCCAGTTATGTAGAGACTGTAACCATCTTGTTCTTCCAGGACAAGGCCACAATAAATCAGAAGAAAAAAGTAACATTAGTGATATAATATGATACACAAGATTATGGAGCACTCCATATATTTTTAGCCTGAAGACGAGAAGACTGAGAGGGAATCTTATCAATGTATACAAGCATTTGAAGGGGGGGTGCCAAGAGGATGTAGGCAGGCTCTTCTCAGTGATCCCAGCAATAAGAGTGAGAGGCAATGGGCAGAAACTGGAACACCTGAACATGAGGAAGAACTTTACTGTGTAGGTGACTGAGCACTGGAACAGGTTGCCCAGGGAAATTGTGGAGTCTCCTTCTCTGGAGATATCCAAGAGCCATCTGGACACAATTCTTAGTAAGGTGCTCTGGGGGACACTGCTTGAGCAGGGATGTTGCACCAGGTGACCTCCAGTGGTCCTTTCCAGCCTTACCCATCCTGTGATTCAGTGTGTGATATACATTTGGCATTCAGATTACACAGTTAATTATGATAATGTGCTTTCTTTAAAATGACCTACTAAGTATGTCCCAGGTAGAGGGCTATGGGGAAGAGCACATTACAGTATATTTGCATGTTTTGAAGAACTTCAGCATTTCAAAAGCCATTTCAATCTAATGCAGGTGTTTCACTGTGGATTGTCAAATGCTTGCATCAAATATGTATCAACCAAATTGGTAAGAGAAAAATTATTTTCCTACAAATTTTGCCACAAAATGAAGATATCATAAATCCATATCAAAACTAAGAAGTAAATATCTGAATTTAAATTTGAGAAGCCAGAAGTAACAGAAAATGAAAATTTAGCAACTGACCTGATTCCTTCTGATTCAGGTGCAAGTGAAACAGTGAAAGTTGACAGGCAACCAATTTTTGAACAAGATAACCTTGTTGCTCTATTGAGTAACTCAAGGAAAGGAAGTGTTGGGATCTGTTTTCCAATTTCCTGGTTTGGCTACTAAATAGTAATAAAACAATACTTTCTGAACCAAATGCTCATATTCAAGTGGATAGATCACCTCTATCACACAGGAGCCAGGGTAAGGAACAGTCAATACTGTTAAGCAGAGGCCTGGGCTTTACTGTCATAGACAGACCATAGAACAACTTGCCATGTAAAACTGTCAAACTCAATAGAAATTTAAGACATGTATGCAGTACTATCCAAATTTGGGATTTAAAAACATATTTTTAAGAAAATGTGTTTTTCTAAAGACATCTGAGAACAAACCCTGAGTTTTGAGTAATATATGATGAAACTAAGAGTAGTATGAGAGCATCAAGGGACAAACTGAAATCTAAAATACTGAGATGGTAGCAGCCATTTGTATTAATAATTTTCTTAGTCTGCACACTTCTTCGGTGTGCAGATTAATATCCTGTGTGAAGAATCTGGCCATCCCAAAGACTCCTTGGGTGGTTCTTGCTGCAGAATTGATCAAACTATACAAGATAAGATACTTGAAAATAGTCAGTAGAAGGTGTTCCTTCAGCTGTTGAAATGATTGTGTAGGGCAATCTCATGCAGATAGAATATTTAGGATATGCTTCTTATTTAGCTTAAGGTACTCAGTGGTTGATCATACCTGTGCTGGAGCAGTCACTCAGGACCATGGTTCAGCTGACTATAACAACTGAACAGAACAGGACTTTGGGGAGTGTCTTCTGATCCAGTTGGAGGGGCTGCTGGAAGGACCCTTGCAGCAGAGACTCTCATTACCACCCAGACTGCAACTACCTTGCTTGTTTATGACATTTGTCTTCCCCACCCTATGCCAAAATCCATCAGTGTCTGTGCTTCTCTGCACTTCTTCTCTGACAGCAAGTCAAAGTCAGTCTAAGCCTAGATTGTGTGAAATATCAGCTAAATGTGAACAGGCTGGCTCAGCCACTGGAGAAGTGCAGTTGTGTTAATAAGGTGCTTTCCCTGGGCTAATGGTACTGCTCAGACAGGAGAACAGACCTAAGGGAGTACCATGCTAACACAATTAAAGCACTTCTAGCATCTGTGCTGGCTGCTTAGAGGGAGCGTGAGAATTCTTTCAATGCAGATATTCTCTCTGAGACATTAGAAAAGTAGGGCTACATTTTCTTCCTTTGCAGGTATTTTTTCCTTTCTTTTTGTGCGTAGATTTCTACTGCTTTGGCTTCAAAGAAGCAGGACTACAAGGGCAAAAGATGAGAACAGATTTAGTCTACCTAAATTAACTTCATTCCTTTTCTTCCCTAAAAAGGCAATTATTATCTTCCTAACACCATCTGAATAACCTCAAATGATTTATCTTGATAAACCCTTCTTTGTGTAAAAGCATAAAGACAGAAGAGTTTATCAGTTTTGGTGAAATGAAACTCTTGTATTTCAAATATTTTTATTGATGTATTTCTTCTAATTCTATATCTTTAACTCCATATTAACTCATGGCATTAGCTTGCCAAAGAAAGAAGCAGGCCGAGACCTCTGTGTTTAAAGACAGGAATCTTGATTAATTTAGTGCAATGATAGGCTTGGATAAAGACTGTTTATTCTTTGGAGCCAACTTCTTCCACTACATTTAAGACTGCAGAGTGCTGTGAAAGGGGTTGGTTATAAGGACCACTGTGAACATCTGTCTATGATGTTATCATTAATGTCAGTGCAGTGCTGTGTTTAACTCCCACATAAACTTGCAATGAGTGAGAAGGGACAATCTTATTTTATAAGTTCTGTACACAAAAAAGTTTTGAAACCCTAACCTTGGTTGGAACCCCCAGATAATATTGGAATAGCATAAAAAAAAAGTAAGGATGATAAAAGTGCAATAGCAATTTGGGCAAGTCGTTATGCCATACCTTAGGTCTCCAAGGAAGCGTTAGATCCCTGCCTCTGTTACAGCACCATTTTTCAGTTATGCTACCTACATTAGGCTATTTATTGAATACCCTTCTTTAACAAAGAGAAAAAAGTTCTACATGGCACAACTATATTCTAAGTGATCTCCAGTTCCACTACAGTGATTTCTCATATATGAAAATAATTTCTGGTCTGCATTCATAAAAGAAGAATAAAATAACCTGCCTATTTTCTATCTTCAGCAGATTTTCCAAAAATAGCCTTGAGTTACTCAGGTCAGAGTCCCTAACCTGCCCTTTCTCACTAAACAAAGAGCATGAAACAAAAGGGAATGACCAGACACTCTCACCTTATGGGGAAAAAAAAGCAGTTTTGCTGTCAGGTACCAAGTTGCTCTATCCAACTGGAAAGATATGACTTAAAAGGTAAATAGAAATTGAGGTGAAGGGTATTGAAAGGTGAGTCCTTACCCTAGAAGGCTTGGTCTGTATGGAAAAGCCTGACAGTGGGGAGTATTTTCTTAAGAAATTTAGGCTTATGCAATTGCTATGCAAAAGGAAAAGGCTCAGAAGTTTTCCAATAAAAGGACAGCACAAACCAAAGGCAGCCAATGGGTTCATCAATCAGAAACTTTACGGCAAGTTTCACTCAGAGAAGGTAGGTGCTGAGGAGTTCCATTTATCCATGGCTCTGGACACCTTCCAGCTCCTTGTAAGACCAGGATGGGTACAGAGAGGGAAACTGGGGTGGAGCTCCCTTTGTCCAGGGTTGTAAAGACTATCCAGGTGCCTGTGGAACCCTGATAATGTGCAGACTGGGACTGTGCGTGTTTTCTTATCCTTAGGTCGATATCCTTTCAGAAACTCGCAACATTCTCCAACTGAGCGTCAGAGGAGGTAGAGGATAGATGAGTGACATGTTCTGGGTTCATCCCTGTCCAGGCACCCAGCTGTATTAGACAGGAGAAGCAGCAAAGGAGAAGCAGCCACTCCCCATTGCTGTGCACATCATCCCCTTCCGGCCCAGGCAGCCATCCTGGGCCTCCCATGTCACCCATGCCCCCCGTGACACAGCCACCGCCAGCACTCTACCTGCAGTGACTCAGCCATGGCATCGAAAGGGTTGGTGTCTGGAGGCAGTGCTGCATCACTGTGACATGGCTATTGTTTTTCACCGTTCAAGAGAGAAAAAAAAATTGATGAATAATTACTATAGCAAAATCTAGGCAACTAGTAATGCTAGGGAGGAAAATTAGGTAGCTGTAGCAGCAATGTTTGAAAGAGCTCAGCAAAGTTTGAAAGAGAATTAAAAGAAGAAGGTGCTACCTACTGCTCACTTTTCAAGATTTATGGGGTACTTGCTGCTGAGATTTGTAGGTTTGAAGACTAAATGTTGGAAGAATGATGCTTGTCAAGTTGACTGAAAGTAATATTTTACAGTTTTCAAATTAAAGGCATGTCCAACACCAAACCTGCATCTGTGAGAGGATGACACTGCTGAGGAGGTTTCATCATGCAATTTAATTTCTTTCCCAGAAATGAACCAATGATTTTGACAGAGACTCTCATATTTAGCCTTCACTACATACTTCAGTTGGACACTACAATGAAATACACGAATTAGCTTGTTCACTGCAGGATATCATCTTTAACTGACAGGAAAAGAAGCGATGGGCACAAATTGCAATACAGGAGGTTTCATCTAAATATTGGGAAATCCTTTTCCACTGTGAGAGTGACTGATCACTGGCACAAGTTGCCCAGAGAGGTTTTACAGTCTCCATCCTTGGAGGTATTCAAAAGCCATCTGGTCATGATATTCGGCAACCTGCTCTAAGTGAATCTGCTTGAGAAGGGGGTTGGACCAGGTGAATTCCAGAGGTTCCTTCCAGCCTCAACTGTTTAATAATTCTGTGCTCTTTGGTGCATGAAAATAATTTCTTTCCCCATATGTAATTTCTTCTTATTTATTTTAGTTTGACAATTGTTAAAGTAAAATTGGGAGCAAGGAAAACTGATTATGTACAGAAGAGAGGTGACCTTTAAGTAATCAAGTTCAAGCGCAAATTAAATAATAACCTTCCAGTGAAATATGGCACATCCTTTAAATGCTTCAACTTCTGTGTTTGCCAGCTGTACCTACTGTTGACATTCAGTGAGAGGCAAGCAGGGAAGTGGCTGGAAATTACAGGATCCTGTTGGTTAGAGATAGGGTAGAGGAATATTTAAAACATACTCCCGGACACCCTTAAGGATGCAGTATCCAGCTCACTCATCTGGTGTGCAGCATATTTCTAGTTGGTCTGTATTCCCTTCCCTGCTCTGTTCAACACTGACCTGAGAGCAGACACTGTTGGCAAGGTCATCCCAGCTTCTCCTTTCATCACTGTTTTGCATCCTTTGCTTCTAGGATGCCTTGTCTCACAGTGTCCAAACGATTGCTGGGTTTCAAGAAGCTCCAGGTATTTTGGCTGCTATCGGCTGCACTGTATTTTGTACATTCTATATTAGACAAGGCAAAAATGCATTAAGAAAATCACTTGTTGCTGTTGGCTACCATGTAATGGTTTCACGGTAGATCCTGAGAGCTCATGAGGTCATGTGATGCAGTGTGGTGCTTTCCTTCCCATGGCTGTGATGAATTCATGATGATCACTACCTTCTCAGCCCATTGTCAGTGGGAACATAAAACAATCAGGTGCTTTATCTCCCAGCAAGCATCACACACTTTCATTTTGTGTTTTAGTCAGATTTTGTTAGTTTGTTTTTGTCAGGATGGGGTAGGAAAACTTAAAAAATCAACCAAAAATAGAAATGAGAGAGCAAGCACCATCCAGTGCATTACTGCCATTCTGTAGCTGCCTCAGTTGTGTTAACTTTATCTGTTCCTGGCATATGCAAACAGTCGTTGGGAATGTGGTTGCTGCTCAGGAAGCAAGGGTTTTGTAAAAGTAGTCACAGTAGTAATAAAATATGGTAGATGTCTTGAAAGGTGGAGAGAAATTTGTTTCTGCTATCCAGAGACACTTACGGTCTTATAGAGTTGATCGCTGCAAAGTTGTACTGATTTGAAAGAATTTTAAAACTTGCTTATCAGTGTACAAAAAAAGTAATAAAGTTTCCAGAAGGGCAAGGGTGGGACAGGATATAAACAAGAACAAAACACAACAGAAACCACAGAAACCTACTGAACAAAGTATCAGTCTGTTTATTTTGGCTTTAATTGGATTCTCATTTTCCTTCCAATCTATGGATGATCTGGCTCTTGGGATAGTTTGAAAGGACTGGCATGGTACTGTCACCAAAGGCTGTGACCTACTTCAATCCTCCCTCCTTCCACTCTTTTCGGAAACTGGTGTTCTTTCAAAAGGAAATGGAAGAGAAATGGGCCTGTCAAGATTTAATGATGCAGAAAACAATAAGGAAAACATGTTTTAATGTGATAGTCTTTGTATTTTTCACGGGAAATACAAAAAGGCAAAAGGGGATTTAAAAGATCACCTTTAAGGCATCCAGTTCCAAGGTTTCAATAAACACACTGAAAAGCAAGCTCTTTGATTATTTTTCTAGCCCCCAGAGAAGCAGCAGTAAAATCATGAGTACCATTATAAGATGTGAGTAAGAAGCAGCACCCAAGGAAATGAAAAAAATATTAGAATTGTTATTATCTATGCTTACAATAGAAGTATTGCATAGTAGATAAGAACACTGGAAGGATGCTTTTTTCATATCTTGCATTATATCTTTCTGAACAAAACCCCTCTGTAGACAACAGAAGCTTCTTCTAATAACAAAAATGTTAGCTGAAATGAAATTCTTGACATACCAATCATTCTCAGTAGCAAAGCCATTTTTCATATAAAACATGCTTTGGAGTAGCCTTTAATGAAGGTCTCAAACCAACTCATGTAGCTTATTTTCTCAGGGATGGGAGTATTTAAATAAATTAAATAGAAAATCTACCATAGACACACCACAAATGCACCCTGCCAAATCAGATTATGTATTTTTAAAGGACAAAGGAGTGCACACTTCCTTCAAACCTACTCAAACACACATTTTTTTTTAGCTAAAAGGGATGATGGTTTTGATTAAAATTAATTGCCCACTGTGAAAACTCCTCCCATTGCACCACAATCAAGGAGAAAGTTTCCAAAATAAACAGGCTTCAGACCAAATGCTGTGAAAGGAGAAACTTATTTCTGCTATTGTTTCTCTCTCACTCTAAAGAACGCTTATAGACTAAGGTAACATAGTTGAGTAACTCCTTATATAATCTGTTCTCTCGTTCTCTGAATTCATTTGCTATTATAACTTAATGGAAAATTTAAAGTGATAATTTAGGAGTGAATTTTCTAAGGTCTTCATTTTAGCAATGCTAAAAGTGAATCTGGTGCATGTTCTTTGGAATGTGCTCAAGGTACTGCTTTGCAAGAGTACAGTCTGCTTATCTGTGTTGTAGTTAAACCAAAACTTACAAACCAGAAGTTGACAGCAAGTGTAAAAGGCCATATGAAGGATCATGTCTTTAGGTAGAAAGATCATCAATAGATGACAATGAACAAGCTCCCCCATCTTTTTCAGAAGGAAGGAAAGAAGGAAGGAAAGAAGGAAGGAAGAAAGGAAGGAAGGTAAAGAAAGAAAGAAAAGGAACAAAAGGAACAAAAGGAAGGAATGAAGGAAGGAAGGAAGGAAGGAAGGAAGGAAAGAAAGAAAGAAAGAAAGAAAGAAAGAAAGAAAGAATACCCCCAACAAATAAAAAAACCTGGTTTGATTTCTATATGGAAAAATAGAATGCCAGATTGCACCTCAGACAGCTCCTAAAAATTCACAAGAAAAGTTAACCTAGGTATACACCAACCACCCTGGAATGAACAAGCTGCAAAGAGTGATCTTTAGGTTCAGCTTCATTTTCTGTCAGTGGGTGCTTTAGGAGACATTTGAAAACAGGAAAAGGAAAGTAGAAAATAGAAGTAGAAGGCTTTTTGACTTTCCAGCTAATGCCATGTTTTTCAGAAAGACAGAAATTAATTCCATTTACCTCATATTAAAAAGTAAATAAATTTTTTTGTATTTCTTGATAAAGAAAGATTTTAGCTTTTTAAAGAAAGATGTAAGCTATAGCTTTGTTGTACTGTGTGCCTCTCAGAGAAAGAATACCTCTGTGTTGTCTTTCTAGATACTTCAGCATTCCTCAGGAGGGAAAGAAATCAACAAAGACATAAAGAAAACTGCCCTGTAGCTCGAGGCTGTAAGGGGCACCAGGAGACAGCACTGACAGGCAGTGCAGTGCACACAAGAGTAGGTGCAGCCTCCTGGCTCCACAGCATTCAGGCAGCTGTATTTGTCTCATAAAGCAACATTTAACGTGTTCTTCCCCTGGCCTGTGTTAATAATAAAAACACCATTAAGACAAAGCAGCAGGCCTTTTAAAGACAGGAAACCTATGCCAACTGTAATGATCATGCCTGACTGGTAGATTGGGGTATATAGGAAGGGCAGCAGGAAAGGGTGGCAAAAGAAGCAGAGGTTTCTGCAGTATAAATCCACATAAAATGAATCTAAAATTTCTAAGCAATTTAAAAGGGGAAATTGCTTTGTGTCACATTGCACTTACATTTTATGCTGGAAAATAAAACAGGTCTCTGAAACACAACAGTTGGCTGTAGCAGCAAGCTCTTCCTGAGCTGAGGAAAAGAGCCAGATGTCTTATAGGTAGGCAAGCAGCTGCTCTCCAGACATTTGATTGCTATTTTATATCCAGTATCTAGCTCAAATGTGCCACACGGCTATCATTTATTTATATCGCATAGCTCATACTTACAGGTTAGAATCTGACTTTTAAGTTATAGTTACAAATTTGTGTTCAAGCCTTCTTCACCTGCCCTGTTTTACACTCCATCTGTCCTCCTAAACCAGAGAACAAAACAATTATGTTTCTCTATTTAATAAAATGCGTAATTTAAGTTCTTATTCATCTTTACCTAACATATTACTTCTTATTGGGTTTGCCTATTGGCACCCTGTCTCAAAATGTAAAAATATCTCAGTGTAGTTTTTTTCCTTCAGCAGGTTAGTTCAGTCTCATACAGCATATCCATTTATTAACTATCCTTCTAGTTTGAAAAATGCACAGAAACACATTAGGAAAAAAAAATGTGGAAGATTCCAGCCTGTTGCCTGAATTGTTGCGTTGGCCCTAGGTTGCAGGTCCATTATACGGACTCCATCTCAGAGGACCAGCCTGGCAGGTTGCAGACTTTTGGAGGTCAGGAAGTTTTTGGTAGATGTGCTACTTTTGAACACCTGAGGAAGCAATAAATAGATTTTCTCAGTCGTTCAAAATGTATAGAGTTCCTCAAAATCTTTCATACAGTTACAGAATGCTTCTGATTCTCCTTCTAAAAGAAAACATCAAAATCAAGAAGAAAATGGTATTAAAACATCTACTTCCTTTGTAAATTCTGGTTTATAAATGTCTTTTAGATATACGAACAGCACAATTTAACAGTATCTTAAATTTCAGGGTCACATGACACCAATTCATGATAGCACTTATTCTCATCTGCCCACCAATCTGTCATCTCTGATTAATTTAACATCCCAACCTCTTAAGAAGCTTTCAAATGCTTCCAGATTTAAAATGATAATAATAAGACAAATTTAGAGGAGTAGTCTGCTAGAAAATTAATTTCTCCATTTTCTTATCAAATAAATGTTTTTTCCCAAAGACATCACATTGTCTTGAGGACTTGAAATGGAGGATTTAATGTGATTTATTAAAGTTAAATCCAATTTTAGGGCCCTATTTGGTCAGAACTTAGAAACTAAATCCATTGCTCTAGCAGGCCTTATCTCTGACTTTTAATGTTGGGGGTGGATAAGGTAATGCATTATACAGTGACTTGGTCACATAGCAGAAGTGCTGTCTTCCTTTATAGCACTTTCATATTTCCCCTTTAGAGATGGACTGGTTTAGATGTGCTGCAACTAAACCACCTTTTTGAGAGAAAGAAAGGAAATCCAAAATTATTCCAATGTAAGTCATAAACACCTTTAAAACTTTCCTGAAAACATTTGCTGTAAATTATAGTTCACAAACAGAACATGGTCCAATCTGGTGTGGTACAGTAACCCTCCAGATATCAGCAATACTCTGAAAGCTTATCTCACTTCTGTGACTATGATATAGAAGGGGAATGGTGGTGGCAGTACCGTTCAAAATCTCTGATATTTTTAAAGTGAATCTACCTGATGAAAGGCTTTGCTGGAGTTTGGAGCAGTCTGCCCCAGTGACAGCTCAGCTGTCTGTTACTGAATTGCACTGTGACACTCTTTTTGATTGTTCCGCCCTCTCCCTGAAAATAACATTTAGCCACAGTGGCGTTTTGGCGATTGAAATGCCTGGGAGTCTTTGAACCAAAATCTGCTTCCAGAAACTACTTAATGGGCAGGTCTGGATAATGGATATAGCTACGGAAGGTGATGGTAAACAATTGCTCAAGGACAAGCCTTAAACAGAAAAAAAACGAGTAAAAGTTACGAAAAGTAACTCCTTACTAGAAGTTTTAAGTAACTCTAACAATGAAATTATACACTTTTTAAAAAAGATCATGTGCTTTTCAGCAAATCTGAATCCAGCTCTAAGGCCCTCTTTGTAATACACACCAGTGACATTGTTACTCAGTAGGACAATTACAGGATTACTCCTAGGCAGGACTAAGCTACTGCATAACTATAGGAATAGCATGTTTTCCAAAGAATCGACACTTCTAAATTAAGAAAGTTCAGGATTTTAGTAGACCAGAAGCAAAAGGAGATAGTGCACAGGTTGCTCATGAGGATATCTGAAGTTTGAGATGTCACAGGATCTCACCGATGCCCAGCACCAAACTGCAAGGGAGGTGGGGGGTCAAACCAGGGCAGGCAGGGAGCCCAGGGAGCTAGAAACTTTCTTTTCCTCCAAGATTATCACCACAATGCAGATGGCAAGTGGTTTTTTAGAGATGCATGGTTTTACCAACTCATGCTCATCTCATAATTTTATATGAGCTCTTCACTCCTTTTCTGAAAAAACGCACAATGACCAGATGAGCACTCTTGTCCAGTGCTCAGATAGATAGCTATTGTTGTCCAAGTACAGAACCACAGACTTTTTCTTATTGAATTCCATCCTGGTTTGCCTCACATCTCTAAATTATCAGGAGTGTTTTGAGTTTTAATCTGCTACCTACATTTCCTCCTAACTAGGCATCATTTGCAAATATAAAAGGCACCCGCACTTTTCCATCTGCCAAGTCATTGAAGAAAATATCAACTAATTCTGGAACAAGCACAGATTATTTCTGAAAAAACCCCACTCAGAGTATTGCCGTAGTTTGATTTCTTTCCTCTGCAGCCTTTTCATCCAGACCATATGTTCCTAGCTTACTTACAAGAGTGTTCTAGGAGACCGTGTCCAGAGACTCACTAAAATCAAGATGTGATATCAACTGTGGAGCCATGTGAAGCATAATCCTATGACAGACTGAGATTATTTCGGCTCAACATGGATTTTATTGACCAGTCCTTTCTCTTTATATACTATTTTCTAAATGTTCATAACCAGTATGTTATTTTTTCCACTATTTCTACAGGGATTGAAATTAACTCTTTGTCTTATAATTTTAACCTCTCTCTTCTATTTCTTTTTAAAGATAGGCACTTTTTCTATTCTAGATTTCCGAGATATCATTTTGGACTAGCTGATCACAAAACAGCTCATTTGCTTGCATAATTTCAAGTGTTTTCTTTCACCTTTTAAGTTTTTGCCCTTTTTGTCATGATACCATCTGCTCACAACTGACCTTTTGAGTGAAACAAAGAAGGAACTAAACCTCTCAGCTTTCCAGGCATTGTTTGCAAATGACCTTCACTCTGCAGAGAAGTGGGCTAAGTTTTTCTTTAGTTTCCTCTACCTGTTGGTGCACTAACATGCTGAGAAGCCTGCATCACCTATGCACCACATGGTTTCACTCTTTGCTTTTGACTTTCTCTCTTTGGTCTCACATGCTCATCCATTCATCTTTCTTTAAATTCTTTTCCTTGGTGAGTGATCTACATCTCCTTCCCTTCCTCCGCACTGTCATAACTTGCAATTTTGCATAGTTTTCTTTTGCATAGTTTTGCATAAACTTGCATTTAACATAGTTCCTTTAAAGATCTGCCTACTGCACTTAACTCTCTCTCAGAATTGTCTCCCACAGGATCTCACTAGTTCTCTGAATTCCTATAATCTGCTTTGCTGAAGCACATTGCAGCTCTTCCTGTTTATCATGAATTCTGCTGCTTCATGATTGCTCAAGAAGTGCCCAAGTTGCTTTTAACTGTTACTTTTTCCTTTAGGCTCTACCAAATTAGGAGGATCATATTTGGAAAATGTCATCTCTCTTTGCTTTTTCCAACTTCTACACAGAAAATTTCCACTAAAACTTTTCAAAAATTAGCCAGCTGCCTGAGGGCAGTTGTATTCCTTCCCCAATGTACAGATTTTTGAAATCAAAGTATGCTGATGCCACTGAGTGCTGGGGTTTGGATAATTCTGCTTACAAAAGGCTCATCATGTGATTTCCTTGATAGCTGTCCAACTATTGACTCCCATCAGAATATCAACACTTTTTGTCCTTTAAACTGTACTCAGAAATTATGAGACAACTTTTGAGCCTCTTTATTCTTAACCTTAGAGCAAGAGATGCCTGCATGTACATTAACATATAAGGTAACACCTACATCCTTTTCTCTGTCTACATGCCCTGAACTAATTCTACTGTTTATATTAATGTTCCTGATAGATGAGTCATCCCATTGGGTCTTTATTAGGTCTATTAAGTCATAACTTTGAAATGTATTTATACTGATACTTCCTCTTGCTTTTTCTCCATGCAACTGCTGTTCAGACATTCCAGGCACAGAAAAATGAACCTGATTACAGAAAACAGACTGAGACTCCTAGAGAACAGCAGACATCTGGCTCTAAGAGACGCACGGAAGAGAAAGAACGTCTGGTGGCACTCTCTTGCATTGAGCACTTGTAGAAGAAACCACCACTCAGGCTCTAGGACAGTCTCCACCCATTCAGTCCAAGATGCTGGTGGAAGCCAATCCGCTGCACCCAAAGCAGAAACTGCTACAACAGACCCACTGCCAGATTCAATCCTTATGCCTACTTTTGATGCCTGTTGTTCAGATTTTCAGTGGTAACTCAAACCCTTGTATTAAATTCTTCTCCATCTGAGAATGATAGAATATTTTCTGTCAAGAACAGTGAGAAACATCTTCTGAAGGTCAACATTAAAGAACTAATCCCAAATCCCTGAAAGTGTTGGATCATCCAATAATCTGAAAAGATCTCTGATGTTAATTTAAATGAATCTTAGAATATCAGATAAATCTCAATGATTCAAAAAGTATTAATCTCGTACAAGACAGATTAACAAAATGACAACAATACTTACAGGTTAGCAGTTTGCAAGTGGTATAGGAATAATAATGGAAAAGAAGCAGGATTAAGAAATTGATAGAAAAATGAACTACAGCACTGATTGTTAGACATCTCACATATGTACACATATGAAAAGACACATTAACAGTCAGGCCATTCTTGTAAATGAAAAGAGGGTTATACTGGATTAATCCCAGGTTCACAACATGTTCACTGCAAGCAGAAGCTGACTGAACATTTGTTTTTATTTACTGGCATGATCTGGTGTGATTTGGGAGTCATTCCAGTGACATCAAGAGAGTGAGGAGATTCAACATGATAAAACCATACCGAGACTGAAATCAAATACAGACTGAGCAAATCAGACTTGCAGATTAACACTTGGAGCATTCCTGTGTCACATGATGATCCTTAGCACTGAGGAAAAGGGAGGTTATTGGCCTGACAAACAAGTGACTCACGGCGACTGAGATATTTCATGTCCCTTCAAGAGTTTTTGGAGAGGATTCCATCTGCAAAGCTCAGTCTATAACAGTTGAGAAAGGAATCACCTTCCATTCTGGAATACTGGAATGTCACCAATCCTTGTACCAAATGAAATGCATGTTATATATTATTCCAAATAATGAGCTTGCTTACATGTTAGGAATAACCCTATTTTGAATAATGTACATAAGAAAGTATTACTAATAACTTTTTCCTAGAAGTAAATTGGAGAATTGCTTTCATTCATAAAGAAATAAAGATGTGTATGAAGCAAAGCTTGCATGCTGCCTTCCAGTGACAGTTTTTCAAATTCTTTAGTGCTCTGGAAAGCAAATAAATGCTCTGCATTCTTTGACAGTATTGATCTTAAAATAATAAATTTTGTAAAAGTCCGTAATTCTGTACTGTTGATAACAATTCAGTAGTTACACCTGGCAAAATGTAAAGATAGCATTTTATAAATTAGTAATTTTTCATAGCTGGAAATTGCTACTTTCAAATCATACTGTATCTTTCCAAATGATCTATTGGAAACAACCCAAACCTAGCATACCGGATTGAATTATTTTAGAAATAAATTTGATATAAAATATTGCTAAAATACTTTATTCACTAGATACTACCAATTTCATTAAAAGTATAGTAAGCAGAAAGAAATAAAATATTCTATAAATAAAATGTATCTTTCCACACTCAAGACATTTGAAGTACCTGATTAATTATAAAAGGTTTCTGGTGAAGTCAAATTTCAGAGTGTGCTGTAGCTGCCCAGTCCCATTTGTAAGTTAAAATGCATCACCTTCCTTGCAGTCTCTTACGTGTGCTGGGCAGCTGGTGAGCAAGCCAAACATACCAAACATACCAAACAGGTATGTGCTGCTAAAATATCTCCCAGGAATTTGCCCTCTGCTTGTGGAGGTGGCCTCACTCTTCGGATGACTCTGAATGCAGTGCTGCTGCAACGTTCTGTAGAAAAGGTACCAAAAATGTGCCAGCTTCCATCTCAGGCAACACAGAACATAGCATTTTATCCTAGCAGATCTGACCACAGCTTTTATGTTTTTTGCAATACATATATACATATATATATATACATATATATATACACACACATATATATATATGACAAGTATTTTTTAATTTAGATGTCTTGAGTAACCTGTTCACACTTACACAGTTCCCACAGGCAGAAGGATACAAATCAACACTAAAAACAGGACCACTTCAGGAAACCACACTTGTCAAGTTTTTATATGCAAATAAAATCAACATTTTCCCGGCAGCTCTATGACAAAAATAAAAGTATGTAGGGTTTTGCACAACCCAACAGATGCTATGCCAATTTGGGTAGTGTTGTCCTTCTCAATAGATGAAGTGCAGCAATACAAAGAAGCTTGTTCAATAAACAACTCATAGCACATGGTCATGAGGAGGTGAATATACTGGGATATTTATTTCTACCCATCAATCCCATTTGGAATTGATCCAAATAACAGAACAGGTTCTTTTTTGAAAGCTGTATGAAATTCATTGATGATCATTGTTTTTAGTAGATGCATATTAGAGACACTAAGGTACTCAGCACTAAAAGACATCTGAACTTTTCTTATAAGGCCGTAATTCAGTGAAAGCAATAGAATTTATCCCTGGAGCACTGCAAACAGTCTGAATGACCATCTTTCAGACACAACTTTTCTTTGGGTAACCAGACACAGCAGTCTGGATTTTATTCTGGCGTAAGGCACAAGCACCCACTTCACCATCACGACAAGTTCAACATTTGGTCTGTTACAGAAGTTCTTGCCACTTTCAGATTTAATTTTGACTAGCAAAGATTTAAACATATAAAATCATAGGTAAACAAACAAAATCTGTAGGTGTTCTGATCTCTCTCTCTCCCTGTTTTTTCATAAAAGGCACTAGAGATTTATTTCTTATTCTGTGACAACAGAGGGCTTTTGCCTTTCCCAGAATGTCTGCCTTTGAACTCTGCCCTTGTAACAACATTGTAATGCAATTCAGTAGGATCTGCAGAAATGTAAATAAAAACTAATGTTGGCGATGTTAAAAATAAGGTGTTTAACATTTCTTAGACTTTCTCTTAAGTATTCCATGCAGAGTATTCATAATCTATTCCAAAGTCCAATCAAATTCTTTAGGAACATTATATGAGCAAGCCGTCACCTCTAACCACTCCCACTTAACCCCATAAGCATTTGTTGGAGAATAGATTTCAAGATTACATTTATAGACAGGTCTTTCCACAGACTATATAATAATTTACATTAATATGCAATAATATTATAATAAGAACGTAAAATAAAAATTGAAAAGACAATCTTTGAAGGAAAAGACACATTTGAAACTGGCCACAGCCTTGGACAAACCTTTTTTTACCCTTAAGCTGTCATGATCATTTGATGTCTGCAAAATACAGTGGGATTTGAAAAATGATCCAATACATCACTATCCTGTTGATAGATTGCTTGTGGGTTGGTGATTCACATAAATTTGTTTATCACCTTGCTTTTAGAAGGTATTTGCCAATTATATACCATATATCTCAGCAGATATACAGTAGGAGCCAAGAAAGAAAATGCAGCAGTCATCTCTCACTTTTAATGTCATTAACACTTCACAAAATCAATCTTTCCCATTAAAAAGGAAAATATGTCCAAAAACTTGGAGCTTACTTACTTTTCTAATGCTTCTTGAACACCATCTAAGATTTGAACCCTGGCTTTTTTTCAAACCTTAAACTTATGCTGAATCCTATGAACCTCAGAGAGGAAATGGCTTATCCAACCCAAACCTAAATATATCTACTGCCTCAGATGCCCTCTCTGCTGTCTGTAATTCTACTGTTTCCAGGCATCTGCTCCACTGTAGTCTTTGGCTGAGTCTACCAATACACAATCAGGGCCAGTGGATCTGTCTACATGTTGGCATGCATTTGTTAATTTGCCGTCATGCTCTATGGTTTTGCCCCAGGCCAAGTGGCATTTCTCCTGTGTGGTATCTTAGATTTACAGTGAGCAGGTGACCACATCCTGAGGGTGGTATGGATATTGCCTCTTTGTGTTGGGATGTAAGAGAATTCAGTCCTGTGGACATGCTGTGCCAGGTGGCCCAGGGACAGAGACCAGCCCTTGGCCTGCTCTGTTTACTACTGGAGATGTTAGCACATTTTCAGGCAACTCTTACACTTCTACAATGCTATCAAAGTTCATCTCCAAGGATTTGGAGGAAGGGCATGTTAACAGTGTTCCATTCATGGCACAGCATATCCCTGACTCTATTACATCTTTATTAAGAGCTTTTAGCTCTGCAATGTCTGCTGCAGAACAGCTCCAAACCTGCTTCTCTCAGGGAAGATTGGTTAAGAAGGACTTGCAAATTAATAACAGAACACTTAAAAAGTGTTAAGTCCTCTGTTTTCCCTCCTAACCTGTGTTTTTTTGGTCTTTCGCTATTATCCCTAGGCTACAAATCGCTTCCAAAATGTACCCCCACAAGCCTAACACTGTTTCTAAGTGGACTACCCTTTAGAACCTGGCTACCTAGCTTAATGTGTTTCCTGTCTGAAGTGCTAATTGCCTTAATATGTATACATTTAAAGCATTCTCCACAGTTCAAAGCCAAAACGTGTGGTATGAACTAAAACCCAGTGCACCATACTAGTCAGTGCTTCTAATACTCTCAATTACTAGGCCCTTAGATAGAGTGCTGGTTTATGCTGCTTCTTTGTTCTTGAAAATGTACCAGATTTTCAGAAATTCTTTGGTAAGATATTCTAGTCCTGAGGAGCCCTTGCACAGTTACAAGAGACTTATTTCACTATTGTCTTTGTTATGAAAAGTCATTTAAAAATGAGCAGAAAAAAAAAGCCTAATGCACGACTGGAGCACTCATAAAAACCTCCAGCCTTAGTTTAAGCAGGGAAAACTAACAAACTCCAACCTACTCAGGGTGATAAAATGTGCCAAAACTACTGAGACCAGAAGAGGATGTAATTTACATAAAACAGAGGCGTAGAAATAATTTTCCAAGTTATAACCCGGACTGTCAAACTCCTGTAATGTACAGACCAGGGAGTCATGATTTCAGAAAGTGATTTTAAGACACTGTAGTTACACTTCATTTCTAATATAATTCTATTTCTTTGTTCATTTCCTGTGTGACATTTACCACACACGAAGTCACCATGGGATGTATAGTTATAATTATGTATCTACTGGTGAATTACATGCAGTTAGTCTCACAGAACTGTTTACCCAAAAGAAGTGACTGTTTTATAAAGGACAATTTTATGTATTATTCACAGAATTGTTATTTTTAAGGGATAGTGAATCTGATAACTGTCCCCTGGCTTCTTGAATAAGTATTTTAAAGAAATCTTGTATCTTTCTCATGCCAAGCCTGGTACTGAAAATTCCTGTCATCTTCAGTTTCTGCATGAAATACTAGCCTGTACTTTGTAAATAATTCTCAGGAAGATGAAGAAATAGATAAAATTGAATGCCAGATACATTTGCTATATGATTAACAGTAAATGTACTTCTGTGTGAAATGCATTGAGGCCAATTATCCATACATGAGATACAGTCCAATTTCTACTCACAGCAGTTGTATCTGGAATCCTCAAGGCATCTTTCAGTTGCTATTTTTTCATTCTATTTTCTAGAAGGATATATAATTTACCTGTGTCATAAATATTGCGTACACCGATGTATCCTATTTTCTGGCAAAAATTTAATTTTTCATTAGCATTTTCTTCACTCATCCTTTATACCCTTTTTGCTTAATTTGCTGCCAACGTCACTAGCCTCTGTCACACCTTTTCCCCCATAAATAAGGATTTTTCTGCAGACTGTCTACTGTTCTACTTCCCTCTCAGCCCCCAGAAAATTATTGTACTGAACAGTTCAGTTACAGCTCAAGCTGTAGCTTAACAACTAGTTTTTTAAGCAGAGGTCTTGTTTAAGCCACTATTGTTCCTTCCTTCACTTGTTCCTACTCCAGTTCTGTGCAGCCACACAGTGAAACAGTTCAGCAAACACATTCACATTTTCCCATGTTCTTTCCAATCCTGCTCAGAGCCCAGCTTGACTCACTGTGCAGCAGCCCAACAGCCAGGCCAGCATAAACTGACAGCACGAGAACAAGAGCTAATGACCAAGTTTTTGTAAAAGAGCTAATGAGCAAGTTTTTGTAATGAGCAAGTTTTTGTAAAAGCTGGCTCTTCTACCAAAAGAAATACCTACTGAGAAGCACTCTTCACTACTCTTTATTCTATTAGTACTACACTCTTTATTATTCTACTCACATTTCAAATATTGACATATTACAGAAGCACAGAATATGCTATGTTGGACAGGACTCACACAGATCATTGAGTCCAGCTCCTAGCTCTGCACAGAACCACCCCCAAGAGTCACACCATGTGCCTGAGAGCATTGTCCAAACACTTGAACTCTGTCAGGCTTGGTGCTGTGATCACTTCCCTGTTCCAGTGTTCAACCACCCTCTGAAGAACCTTTTCCTGATATCCAACCTAAACCTCCCCTGACACAGCTTCAGGCCGTTTTCTCAGTCCTGCCACTGGTCACCACAGAGAAGAGATCAGTGCCTGCCCCTCCTCTTCCCCTCACAAGGAAGTTGTAACTGCACTGAGGTCTCCCCTCACCCTCCTCTTCTCCAGGCTGAACAGACCAAGTGCCCTCAGCTGCTCCTCACACGGCTTCCCCTCAAGGCCCTTCATACTGGAATACTTCAGTGCTATTAGGGAATTTGCCTAAAAAACAAATATGTTTAAATTCAAATACCTAATAAAAAAATAGGTTTAATACAGGAGAAGAGAAATTCACAGGGAATTAATTTTTTTTCCAAACTATTTAGAAATCAATGATTGGAAAAACATCCTATTCTATCAAAACACAATGGTGGCATGCTCTTTGAGGTGATGCCTGAGTTACTACCTAGCATGAGATTGGGTTGAAGTCATGGAGAATAGACATGACCTGGAGTGGGGACAGGAATATTTTCCATCTCTGACAGCAATCTAATTTGCCGAATTAATATGATCTTGTTTCACAATGAGACTGTCGCTCGTGGGTGTGCACACTGGCAGCCCTCTCTGGATTCCATGATTGTGTCACTCAGCCTGATAGTCCTATTTTGCTGGAGAAGTGAAGAGTTGTCACTCAACAACACGGAGACAGCACAGAGGGAGGCTGAAGGAGAGATGCATGCATGCATGCACACAGCTTCTTTTAGGCAGACTTAAGTAGCCATTGATTTCAACAGACCCCTCTGAGGTCTGCAGCGGCAAGACTGTGCATACACTTTTGAGCTGTGTGCCAAAATCATGGGAGTGAGGGAAGAGAAGCCTGGGGTGTATGTTGGAGATGCTGTGATATGACACTGGCCCACCCTGGAGGCCTTGTCAGGCCTTGACACCTCTAAGAGAGAAACTGGTGATAGGTATTTAAGGCACTAGCTTGTTGGTTCTGCTCGTCAGGAAGATTGTAGTATTTAAGGGTATAAAAAGCCAAAAGCCAAGACAGTATGCATTAAGGGCTCAGGTCTGGAGCCTTATTTTCTTCTCTCTAACCCTTGTAAATAAATCTGGTAAGCTAAGTAACTGCCTACTGTTACCAGTGCCTAAAGACGGATTTGCAGGCAGCTACATTGCATAATCCCTTTCATAAACTGATCAAACTCCACTCTAAAATGCGTTAATTTTTTTTTCCAGCTTCTCAAAATGAAAGGGTTTTTTTGTATTTCAATACTCTGTTAATTAGGAATGTCAATTGAACTTCCCACTTAAATCTATTCATGGCTCATTTAAACATATATATGCAGACAGCTCGTGCCAAAACTGTCCTTAAGTAGCTCTTTTCCTTCCCTGGTGTTTATCTGTCCTCCACATTGCATCGATGGACGAAAAGCATATCTATTCAGTTTTTCTTTTCTTTAGTTGAATAATTCAAGCTCTTCTAATATTTTTTCTTAGACTCTCTATTTACACAAGCAACATAATATCCTGTCACTATACCCACCTTGGTCTGAATTCACCTTTCCTAAACACTGGCAACTAGAGTTGCATAGATCTTGAAGGGCCAGACAGTCAGGGTTTTGACAAGTTGGGCATTATCTGCCAGCCTGGCTATAACCCAGCACCTTAAACACAGTCACAAAGACAGTTTCTGTGGGAGAGCAGTAACCAACAGAGTTTGAAATGTCTCCCTGACTTCCCCCCCATCTGTTTCTAAAGTCGATATCCTTCTGAATATTCTGAAAGAATTCTAGAAGTCTGGCATCCACTTTTTTTCACAAGAGATTCACAAAGGTTTGACCTGTCTTCATTACACGTATTCTTGATCCTTCCCCTGACAATATAAATTATGCTTCTTTATTAGAGTGCTTGTTCCAGATCAGTTTTTGAAGACCCAAGCAATACAATATAGGCAAACCTATGAGTCCCTCGCTCTAGGTTGGATTTTAATGAATTTTAAATTTAGCAACAGTTTGGACAAGAAAAAAAAGGTGAAAGGAAATTAAAGCCTGTAGAATTCTTATCACTTTTTCTTGTCTGTTATTCCCTTACTCTTATCTGAACTCAACCCCTTTATGCAACAGAAGTCTGGGATTTGATTTCGCTGTAGGTGCTTTGACTGCTTGACAGAGCTCCAAGCAGAAGAGAAACATCTTCAAGTCCAGTATTTGGACAGCCAAGCTGAGACTCAGCAGCCCGAGCTTTCCGCTCCACTCTTCCTGGAACTACAGAGGGAGAAAATATGTCTCTTTGCAGGAAAAGAAGCTAATAGTTACACAGAGTAATGAGGTGATCACAGCTATAACTACCTAATGTCCAGTACAAGGATCAATTTATTGGTAAGAAGGCACAGCTGAACTAGTGTTCCAAGAGCAGAGTTTCAAGCCCAGGAATGTCAAACTACAACCATAACTTTTTTACTAAACAAGTGATACACTTGTTTTGAAGGCATGACTAAGACAACTGCAAATTCCGTCCTTTACATTTCAAAATAAAGCTGTCATTGTAAATATAAACCATGAAATATCCTAATTTCTTTCATCTGAATTCCAAAGATGCTAATTAACATGATAAAGCAATTTAGTTTAGTTACGTGTACTAGATAAGTGCTTATTTTTCTTTCCCTTTTTATTTAAATCAGTCTTGGTTGATAACTAATTTCTTCTTTTTTATCAAAGTACATCTCAGGATATTTCAAAATGTTAGAAAGGAAATGAAAATGACTTTAAGAAAAAACAGAAGCAAAACTTGTCCATCAGACACTCAACAACTAAATCTGCCCAGAAACAACAATTTGAAAGGAAAATCTATAAGGTAAGATGTGTGGACACAGTTTCAGGTTTTGGTCGAAAGTCAATCTATAAACTCAGTGGAGCAATTTTAGAGGAAAATCAAATTCAGCTGGAATAAATACTGTCAGCACCCTTTAAATTACAAATAGCTCCAGTCACTGATTTTGAGTTTAGATCTCTTTTACTTTTTTGATTTTGAAACTTTTATTCAGATGTAACTAATTTTCCATGAATTATTTCTCTGCATTCTTATGTATAGTCCATTATGAAACATGTCTTGATAAAGGATGAAAAAAACTATTTTAATTGCAACAGCAGTCAACATCCATGTTCTACCTGCACCGCTGGAGTGCAGCTAAAAACCAGCCTGAGACTGTTTCAGTTTACAGCTTGAATACAAAATTAATCTGAAGCTCACAAGAGTTACAAGACATTCCCAAACCTGCAGTGCCTTTAAGATGCAGCAGGAAAATTCTGTAGTCCCTTTTAAATACAGAAGAACACTGAAAGGTCTAATTTAAAAAAATTCCTTTCCTGATGCTACAACACGAGCTCCATGAGTTGAGATAACGTCCATGCTGACAATAAAAACAAGACTGGGGAGTGAAATTGGACTTCAAATTACTGATTTCCGGAAGGCTTGTTCTCTTGCATCATGGCAGTTTTGGTCCAGGCCAACTTGCAATCTCTGGGCAGTGCAAGACAAAGTTTGGGAAACATAGAGGATCTGGAACTATTTCTAGTAGGTACCAGGACCAGCAGAGGGTCTCACCAGATGCAGTGGGTAAGGTTCATCTGGTCCAGTCTCTCTGCTCAGTTAAGGGTTCCCTAGAGCATGTCACTCAAGATTGTATCAAGATGGGTTTTGAATATCTCTAGAGATGGAGACTGCACAACTTCTCCAGGCAACCTGCTCCAGTGCTCAGTCACCTTCACAGTAAAGAAATTCTTCCTCGTGTTCAGGTGGAAGTTCCTGTGTATCAGTTTCTGCCCATTGCCTCTTGTCTTATTGTCAACCCCACACAGTCCTGCAGCACAACTGCAGGAAGTTCATCACCACCAAACATCCATGCAGTCTTCAGCCATGGTCTGGATGTACTACATCAACCAACTTTCCTCCTAAGGGCTGCAGCAAAATCTCAGCATCACCTCAATGATAAATAAAATTTTAAAAACCCAAAAAAACCCCACAAAAAACCCCCCTCTTCCCAGCTGAGAAAGTCATATTATACACTGTAGGTCTGGAAGGGCCCATGAGAGGTCCAGAGGCAAATGTGACACATCTAGCCTATGTAGTTTGGCACTGGGACCAACACTGATAAGGTTAAACAGAGGTCAAAAGGAGTCATACATGGTATCGTATATAAATAATTTTCTGAAAGCTAGGAAGAATACCAGGGAATTTATGAGGGTAGAGACACAATGAATATTATATTCTATGTAAAAAAAGTGCTTTTCCATGCTAGAAGAAGGCAGCTTCTAATCCCAGAGAAGTGAATCAGAGATCATCTTTTCTTTAGATGCAGTATTCAAGAAAGGACATGGAGCATCCCTGTTAAAATACTTTACTCCACACTGAATTAGTCTCTGTAGCTTCCATGAATATGATCCTATCTGTGGAAATATCAGAAGGGTGAAAAAAAGCACTGGAGAAGTGTAGAAACAGCATCAGTCTGAGGGCATGTCCCTATATTGTGCCCAAACAGATCGATTCTGTCTTAAGTGAGAGTCACGGTGCCATAGGTGTTCAACAGTTCCAGTGCTCTCAGCCTCCTCCTGCTCCAAACCCTCCATCGTTTTACCAGCCCTTCGTGGATTTGCTCCGATATGTCCATGTCTCTCTTTTACTGGAGAGCCCAGAACTGGACTCAGCATGACAGATGTGTTTCACCAGTGCAGAGTAGAGGGGAAAGACCACCTTCCTCCACCTGCTGGCAATGCTTCCCTCCTCTTGCAGCCCAGGGTGCTCTTGGCTTTTGCTGCAAGGACACTTTGCTGACTCATGATCAGCTTTTTATCAAGAAAGTCCCCTAGTTTTTTTCTGCACAACTTTGCCAGATTTTAAACAAGATGGGAAAAGGATAGTTTAGCAAGTGGATTAAGAATATCATGTATCTCTCTAGTTTAGCCTCAAAATGATAAGCCTGCTATTGAACCAAATGTTAGAGCAAGTAAGACACTGCCTTCTGGTTATTTTCAGCAAGTCTCTAATGTGGCCATGTAATGCATCATTATGCAAATATGTGACATAGTTTGGGATCTAATGAGAAAGGCACTTTTCCTTGAATGAGGAAAAACAATTGCACACCAGTTGTTCCTATTCTATGAATAATATTTCCAAAAATATTACGTCATTAATTATACCTTTATTCCATGAATAATATTAATGATAATAGTTAGAAACCTGTGAAACCGATAGAAAGGTTCTTGGTGTATTTTAAGAGAAATTGCGTTTTTCCATTTCTAACAGATGTTAAACTTACATAATTCTCCAGGTAAAAATTGATATCTTGAAAAACATTCTTGCATTCCAGAATCGAAAAAACAACACCTGCCTGCCCAACACTGAATTTTCTACACACTGAAGAGTAACTTGTCTCTTTATTTTTCTCCAAGTCTTTTATAAAAAATAAATCATAGAATTATAGAATGGTTTATGTTGGAAGCGACCTTAAGGATCATCTTGCTCTGATGCCTGAGGTGGCCACCTGAAAAACAGAGACCAGACAGGAATAAGGGAATAAAGGAAGGGCCTTCAAAGGTACACCCTGAGCAGGCCAAAGGTGACACCCAAGATGGACACCGGGTCACAAGTTCTTCAGGCTTTTATAAGTTTGGTTCATTTGCATATCAGGGTTAATTCTCCAATTAAAGCTTCAGTTAATGATCTAATTTCCCCAAGCTTTCCCCCCTTGTAAGATTTTGGTTTACACATTTTTGGCCTAGGACAATCTGGACGTCCTTGGAGAGCAAGCCTGGAGAGGCTTTGTTATGTCTAACCATTATGAGAGAACAGCAGCTAACAGGCCACAAGACACTTCAGAGTTACACACTAGGCAGTACAGGATTTGAAAAATGTAAAAGTTTAAACCTAAGGCATCAGTTCCTGTCACCCTGCCATTGTGAGGGACATCCTTCCACTACACCAGGTTGCTCAAAGATCCATCCCACCTGGCCTTGAACACTTCCAGGAATGGATGTCCACAGCTCTAGGCAACCTGCTCCAATGGCCCATGACCCCCACAGCAAAGAATTTCTTATTAATATCTCATCTAAACTTACTCTTTTTCTGTTTAAAACTATTACTTCCTTGTTCAGATCTGATAACTTTTTGCAAACCACTAGAGCTTTGCTGCATTGCGAAAGTTTCAAAAAAGTCGCTTTGTGAGCCTTCAATAAGTCAGTATCTAACACTGAGTGGCTGATGGTGAAGCTATAGTTAGGGGTTGCAATTTTGATGATTATGATATGAACACTTGGATAAGAATATTTAGGGAAATAAATCTAGGTTTTAAGGACAAAAAAATCAATCTAGTACAATATTGCTTGAAATATGCAAGCGCTTGAAATTTAATATTAATTATAAAGTTAAAGCAAAACCAACGCGCAGTTCAGGATGTTAACTTGAAAAAAATAGAGATTTTGATTTTAAAAAGGAGCATCAGCAGCACCCATGTTCCTGCAGACTGGAGAAATATAAGGCTGCTGGCTGGATATGCTTAAAGCCTGGGGTCACCCCAAACCCAAGCCTTTTCAGAAGCAGTGGGGACACAGCTGTGCTTACAGCACATGAGCACAGGCAGCCACATAAGCTGGCAAACCTGACCAGAGACCTATAAAAGAAGACACAGCAAGGGACATTTTAAAAGAGATATGTTAAGTCCTACAGGTATATGAAAAAGAATATGATAAAGCATTCATTTGTACAGCAAATTGCTTTCAAGTCATACCAAATGATTCTGGAAAATGGAATAGCTGAGGTGAAATCCATGTTCAAGACGTGGAATATCGGTTTAATTCCTAACAAAATAAATATTGTTCCAGACCCACATTTGCTATGTGCCATCTTCATTTATAAGACAACTGATTATTTTTTTCTTACTTGTTTTAATTTTTTTTGCAGTATTGTTCTGCCCTGGGTTAGCAGAATGCCTCTGCAGACTAAGCACTGCCACAGTCTAAATATTGAATCTTAGTAACAGTAAATGAAATGTGACAAGCTGATGTGGTAATTGTATTGTACATGCAAAATCACCACTCCAGAGTAGCTTGTATATATTTATACAGTCTTCAGGAATCAGATGGTTTGCAGATGAAATTTTTTCTTTGTAGGAACAGGACTGGGGTTTTTTTGTTTAGCCCATTTCATTGATGTTGCAGGTCTCACTGGTAACTCAGTAACATCATACAGTGCAAGAACAGAGTGGTCCACCAAGCATTGGAATAAAAATGAAAAGAAAATAAATCTGTAGTAGGGAGCATATAGAAATATTTTTGTTTACAGAGACATTTAAAATCCTCAACTTCTCTGGTTAGGAAAGTTCTGGAAGGCATTTACTGGGGGGCAAAAAAAAAAAGGCAGTAAAAAACCCCCTAGCCAATTGTTCATAATTCATTATATGATGAAGATAACAGGACTAGTATTTCATTCATACAGCCCACTGCCAGAAAATAAAAAAGTAGTCAACAGTTGTGTTTTGTTTGGGATTTTTTCAAACTAATTTAACAAATCCACCAGCAATAGAATAGCAATTCCGACTAACTTTGTGCCTTCATATGAAAAACAACACCTACCAACAGTCTAGTAATTTTGAAGCCCTTTACATCAAATATAAAGAGGAGGCACTCTTTTAGGTCTCATAACTCTGTATTTACACCAGTGACTGCCAGAAACAGGTAAGGGATGGTTCACACAGATTTGTTCCTGTTCTCAGGCATGTCATCCAAAATGAAACTTCCACCTTTTACCTTTACATGTCTTCTCCCAGTGCTGTGACAAGAAATGTGATTCCTTTTGCTCATTTTCTTCTTCTAGTGCCATTGTCCACAACAGCCATTCTGAAGAGGTACTTTAAATGGGAAGAATTTGCATCATTAATAAACATGCTTTGTTCCATAATGTAGATGCTATAGGTAGTGTCTTGGCTTTGCTTTAAAGCATGAGAAACTTATCTCTCAGCACAATGCCCTCATGTTTCTATCCTGACATACCATCAGATTTTTAAAAGTATACTTTTTCACAGCTAAGTCAGTTGTTCATGATGACTAACAGTAGCTCAATTGCACTGTATGACAAATAATAAAACGTTTCTTAGATATCAAGTAACAAGACAAACATGTTATTAATGCTTATCAAAGTAACACAGTTGAAACTTCATTAGCGAAGTAGATTAATCATCCTCAGAATAGCTATTTATTACATACAAGAAGAGGAGCGAAATAGCTTTTCTGCTGAAGTCCTTAAAAACATAAGAAAAAATTCAAAGGACTCTAATAGACCTGATAAGAAGCTGGATTTTCCCAAAGGGATTTCTACAAAGCTATGTCCTGGTAAGATATGAAATTACATGGGATGATATTTCAGAACCTGGATAAAGCAGAGGGTTAATCAGGCAAAGTTTTATGGTACATTTAAGTATTTGGAAGGATCCACATTTTTCAAATAGGTATAATTTTTTACAAATTCTCTTAAGAGGCATTTCTGTTTAAGTAAATCTGCCCCACATAAATGTTAGGATTTGAAGCTAAGAGTGAGTGAGCTTAGCTCTGCCTTCTGCTATGTGCTTTGTTTCACCTTGCATACTCAAACAGAAGACAACTAGCCCCTGCAATTGGATTTCAAGAGAGCAATTTAAAACTCCTAGGAGAAGCTGTACTGACAGTAGCTGAGCACGCAGCATCCCTCAATTGAGGCAAGGCACAGCACCGCCAGGGAGATTGCCTGGCTGCCTACCTGCATACATTTCTCCACTCCTAAGGAACACGAGGTTTATTTCTACCACGGGAAAAAAATCTTTGCAAGATTTACTCAAAGGCGACAGCTAGAGTATTGCCAGAAGATTAGAAGAAGAGAGAGCTTCAAAAGATAGACTAAACAGAAAGAATTGCCCTCGTCCCTGGGATGTGCCCATCCATACTTAGCGAAGTTGCTGCCAGGGCTTTGCTTGGTTTCATTGCCTTAAAATGGTCCCCAAGGAGAGCTCCTGTTAAAACACATTTTGAAGAAAAAAAGCCTTACTTTGAGAGTAATGCCACCTACAAAGGCTTCAAATACAGTGTCTAATGTCTCTTGGGGGCCTAGGAATTTTTTAAACCCTTTCCTTTATGCAAGAAAAGTCAGAATTCTTTTTTCAGCACCCTTCTTAAACATTTACCGGGAAAAGGAAATAACAGCTAACGATGTCAGTGATGCTACTGGTGAATTTTTCAAGAGACAAGTGAGTGGGTTGTTGTGATGTTAAGTGCCTGATGCAAAGAGTTTATTCATTTATTTACTATGATATATGTCCACAGTATATCTTCCAATGTTTTGGAGAAAGATGTAAACCCAAAAAAAAGCCACACATCAAAAAATCTCAGGAGTGAGAAAAAAAATAAGTCTTCCAAATGTTTTATCATATTGATCAAAAATTTATAAACATAAATTTGAAAACTGAACATAACTGCATGCAAAAATAAAATCAAATGAATGTTTTTTAGTGAGAATATTTTCATTTTTGAAGAAACAGGAAAAGAATCTGCCATATCAGTAAGGGAAACAAACTAAATATTTGCAAACCCAGAAACGGGAATATTTTGAACACAAAATTAAGCTCGTAAATTTTGGTCCTTGCTAATCCAGTTCCCAACTGCCAGCAAAAGTATATTTCAGTGCATTCAAACTCTACAAATGAAAAAGATTTACAAAAATGCTTTGTGATATTCTGAACCACAGAAGGCATTCCATATTGACCTATGTGGTAAAAACCAGACCATATCATATTTCAGCTTTAACCCTGTTTTAAGTTTTTGCCCTGAACCACTACATTTTTCTACTTACTAGCCTTGATAAACAACTCCCTGAAAATTCCCAGTGCTGCTCCTAAGTGTGCTGGGAAGGAATTACCTTGGGATAAGCAGCCCATGGGGTGATGTGCTTTAGATCTGTGGCCAGAACAGTGTTGATAGCACATCAGTGGTTTAGTTGTTGTAGGCTGAGGGTGCACAAGTATTTGAGAGGAGATTCAGTCAGGACACATGACCTGAACTGAATAAAGAGACATTCCTTCCTCTATAGCACTGTGCTCAGGATTACAGCCCAGGAAAGTAGCCCTTGCTCTGAGACTGGCTGGGCACCAGTCTGTTGGTGGGAGCTAGCGAGAGATTGCCTTTGCATCACTTGCTTTTGGTTTTGTTATTTTTCTTCACTTACCAAACTGTTTTTATCTCAACCTATGAATTTTCCACACTTTTGCCCTGTGATTCTCTCCCCCATTCTGCTGTGGTGGAGGCTTAGCCTCTAGCTGGGGTCAGCCCACCACACTATTTTTGTCCCTAATGATGATGTTAGGTCTTTATCAGAGCTGCCTATGGCTTCTCAGGAAAGCATAGCAAGTTGAAATTCATCGACCTAAAACGAAGCCAATAATGCTCCTGCTCCTGGCACAGGAAAAGATGGGGGAGACAAAGGTGATGTGAGAGCCCTGAGAAATCCATCTTGCTGGTTCTGTTCTTTCCAGACACCTGCAGGGGTGTAGACACAGAAACTGCTGGTGCTCCCATCCTGTGTCCCCACCCTGCTCCAAGGACAGCCTATTTTGCATGTGCCTTGCATTTGCAGGGGCAGCGGCAGCAGCCAGCCTGGCTTCCCAGGGGTCGGAAGTGGGGGAAATAGGAATCAGTGCCTCTGCTGTGCTGCTGCCCCAACAGACTGTTCTCCTGGGGAGCAGCGTGGTTTGCCCCAGCTCGTAGCCAGCCTTGAACTTGAGGGTGCTTTTTGTAGATGGAGTAATCTTCCACTGCCTTCAAAGTGCCATTGCCTTGAGAACAAGGATTATGTATCACCAGCCCTTTTCTGTAAACACTGTGACAGAGATGACACCACTGCTTCTTGCCATTCAGGGATTCCCCTCTTCAGAGAGAACATTCTGTCAGGAAAAAATGAGTAAAAAACCATCTAATCTTCATAACCACGAGTCCCTCTTGACATGTAACTCATTAGCAACTAACAGTTTGGCAATTTTAAGATCTCTTAAGGTTTGGAAATGGGTTAGTGTTTTGCATTGGAACAACACACTATCTCTTTGGTTTCAAAAATGGCACCCCACTGAAGACATCTTTTTTAGATCAATACCAGGTTTTTATTTCTGATCTCTATTCCAATCTGCCATCAGAAGTCACCGGACTGCCTTGGATCTCATAAACATTTCTATTGCAAAAACTTCCTGAAAATCAATACCTCATTGCAAAAATGTCTTTCCAGGCAGTCCTATTTTCTCTTGGATAATCTTAAAGTGATAGAAAAAGGTTTCTTTTATATGAAATGATAGATGAATATTTCAGAACTGGTAGCAGGCTTTAGTAAATTTTTTCGCATACTTACCTGATGAAATGCTGTTCGAAGGGTTGAGTTCTTACTTCTGACTAACTTATTTCTGAAAATAGAATGTCACCAAACTGGTGAGGCAAAAAAAAAAAGAAGCAGGACAAAAATTCTCAAAAATGAGAAACAGGATGAGAAAATTTTGCAGTGGCCTGAAAATCTGGGGGGAAGAATAAGACCAAAACAATCCAGGTGGCTGCATTTAAAGCAAACACCAGATCACAATTCAGATTGACATCCAACTGACTCCAAGAGAGAGGAGTTAAAGTACAGATTAAGTAACTCAGACAACAACTTTCCAGTGCAATTTTAGCTGGAATGAGCATGTGATTGCAAAAGCCAGTGATTGATAAATTCATTCTTGAGACAGCCAAAAACACTCAGAAAGACATAGGGAATTCAACTACAGACTTACTAAGGAAGCTACTGGAGAAAGCACGATAATGACGTTCAGCAACGTGGTTATATTCCTGGTGTTTGTAGTGGTAGACTTTGACCAAACACATCTATATACAGTAACAGAGAGGAACATTTCTTGTAATTTTTTATATCACCACCTACATATGATGTTCTGTATATTTATAACAAGATTCTCAAGCCCTTGCTGTTCTCTTTTTTCATCCTCCCACTTCTTTTATTCAAGTAATAAGAGAGAGATAGGCTAAAAGATACGTGAAAAAGATCACAAATGTTTCGAGAATGCAAAAATTTAAAATTACCTCCTGTGCATTTTGTAAATATGATTGGCAGGTTATTCACCAATTAAATCTGGATTTCTAATGCCAAAGTGCTGATGCAGAAGCTGCTGACTGAAGTGAAAATAAATTCCTCGCACACATTCACATCCCCCTCACCTCAGAGCTCAGGATCTGATTGATACCAAAATCTTCAGAGTGAGAAGTGCTTATAGGATCATAGAATCAAAGAACAGTTTGGGTTGGAAAGGATCTCATAGATCACCTTGTTCCAAACCCTCTGCCACAGGCAGGGACACCTTCCTCTAGACCAGTTTGCTCAAAGCCCCATCCAAACCTGGCTTGTTCCTTTTCAGACAGGTGTTGTCAGTGGATGTGGACTGCTTGGCTGGGCAGTCCTGTATGTCCAACAATCCTGGTCCCCATGAATGTGCCCTCAGCCATCACCTGACTCCAAACCAACATGAGAGATAGGTCACTCCCTGAGCTGCCTCAGGCACCAGTGCGGAGCTGGGGAGGTGAGCTGGGGTGCTGTGGGCAGCTGGGGCACTGGTGTGTGGGGAGTATGGGCGAGGGCATTTACTCTGTGGCGTAGCCACTCCTCACTGCACACTTTCTCTGCATGTCACGGATGATTCACCTCCTCCTTTCCATTCCTCAACCGTGCCAGCAGAGTGGAATACAGCAAACTGGTGGAGTGGATTGAAGGAACACAAGAGAATTTATGCTGGAAGGCAGAGCTTCAGCCACTCATCATTTCCAGGCCCTCAGCCTTTCATCAGTCAGAGCAGATGGTCCAAAGAATGGTTGTCGCCCTCCCCAGATTTGATACAGTGCTTGTTGTTTTTTGTTTCTTTGCTTTTGTTATTTGTTTAGCTGTCGGCAACTGAAACACGGACCCAGCCCAGCAGGGAGACTGAATCGCTTTATTCAAAGAACAAGCTGGTTTTATACACTTACACGACCTATCACACACTGCCATGTCACAGCACACGCTCTGAATGCCTCTGTATTGGGTGACCCTCCTGTCAGCTCCCGGCAGGCTCCTCCCCCCAGGGTCTGTGCTGCCGTGTGCTCCTTTGTGCTGCCATGTGCTTCTGCAGGCACATCCCACAGCCTGCAGCCCAAATCCATCCCATCTCTCCCATATTTAGTGTTGGGTTTGTTACTTTCATTTTGCTCCTTTTTTTTTTTTTAATTTTCCCCTACCCCTCTCTTTCCTCCTTTGGTTTTGGCGTGGCAGATTGTATTGGGTTTACGTGGCTCAGGCCATGAGGCTGTCATAATATTTTCTTCCTCTTCCAGCTGAGGAAGGGGAGTGATAGAGTGGATAAGTGGGTACCTGGTGGCCACCCAGAGACTATGCAAAACACAGATGTAGGTTTTTATTGGTGAAGATAGTCTGTTTGAAATTGTTTCATGTTACATAAAGTCTAACTCAGGAAGTCTACTCTTGTATCCTCATGGAGGTGAAATTGGTTAATAAAAATAATATTTTGAACATTTTGACATTAGGAAAAAATAGGTGAGAAACTTCACCTTTGTCCTAAAGAATTACATGCCTTCAAAAACACGCCTTCCCAGCAACTTCACTGGCTTACTCCCACCTCCTCAGCATCCCCAGCTCCCTGTGTTCAGTACATTCAGTGCAAGGAAAGCATATGTGCCTGAGCCAGTGGTGCAAATTCCACTCCTGAAGCTGCTCTGTACCTGGGACTGGCACCAGGCCACCAACAGCTGTAGCACTGAGCGTTGCAGCCTATAAATTTCCCTTTGGAACTTGCACCTTATCTCTTGGGATGATAATTCACCTCCTCTGAAAATTTATTTCCTTCCTGTGGACCTCTGGATCCAGACCGGTATATTTCCACAAAATGTTTTAGACTGGAAGACACTATGTTTTATGAGGTAAAACAATTTTTCTGAAAAAATTACAGTCCATGCAGAACAATGCTGTATTCTTTCCTCCCACTTGCCTCATTCCCTAGAAAAAAAATAGAAACCAGTTGGAAAGAGTTGGATGTCTTTTTTGTGAGAAAACCACTTGGGATCTTCCTACGAGCAGGAAGAGAAAGCGTGAGATTAAAGAAACTGTGCTGCCTTTCTCACCTCCTCTGTAATACGCAAGACTGGATTCATGTTGCCACCTACCAGTTCAATTTGGCACTGATGTAGTTTACAGATTTCCATTTTGTTAATTCTCTTACAGCCCTGTGCTCTTGGTTGCTTATGGGAGTCGAGCCTGGACAAGCCTCAAGGAGAGTGAAAGTAGTGTTAACACAAATATCATTAAAATTTTCATCAAAATCAAAAGCATTGTTCTGTTTGCAGATCAGGAGCCATGTTACTTTTCCATTCTTTCAAAGACCCATTTGAACTATTTTCCTCTCTCTGAGCTGTGGAATCTGTGTAGCTTTACATTTGGGATTTCTCATTTGAGAATATTTGAGCAGGTCTTCCTTCGTGCCTGGGACATCTGCTTAAGCTTTTTAAATTTTGAAACAGAGTATTCTATCAGCAATAACTTTAGATGAAGTAAACAGTATTTATTAGCAGCAGAACATCAGGAAAGTCCTTCTCTGTCACCAGGATGAATAGCACTAGAGAATTATGCTAAAATTTCAAGGTGCATATGAAGTCTCTTTCACTTCAATCAATTAACTCAGGTCCCTGTTAACGCTGCTTCCAGTTGATAAATTACTGCATCTTTGGGAATACAGTGAAGGCTGTACCTATCTTCTACTTTTAAATTATTTTAATTAATTAGTCTTCTGTGGTTGTTATACAACCACACTCCAAGGAATTCTCCAGTTGGTCAGTTGGATGACACATCTGACTGCCAGAACTGTAAAATGTTTCAGATTAGTTATACCAGTATTTAGCTAGTCATCATAGTCAGCTGAGATGTAAAAACTCAATGCACAAAGAGGAGAGAGAGAATAAAGAAAGTAGCTGAAAATATTAGATGTCTATTGTTCATATGCTAATGCACGATAGATATGAAGATTATTATGAATAGTACTATTCATTCTTATTATCCCCACTAAGTATAGCATCATTATTTCCTTAACTTTCTTTAGAATAAATGTGAGGAGAAACTTTAATGAATTCTCCTTAGAAGTCAGTTTTGGTGGCAGCTACTGTTAAAAAAAATCTAGTAGGGCTTTTTTTTTCTCCAACATAATGACAACAAATTAAATGATTCATCGGAAAATGTCATGAATTTTCCTGTATTTCAGTCAGCTCTTTAAATACATATAGTTTAGAACATTTACTCCTGCAGTTTATGAAACAAATACACACTGTCCTCTCTCTGGAACTTCTTTAAATTTTACAAAACTCGATTAGATAGGCTTTGATCATAAACGTGGATGCCTGAGTATTGTATGGACAAATTTGTTACCTGAAATGGAAACTAATTTGCCAAAATATTTTTAACATATTTTCTGAGACACAGAAAATAAAAATCCACATTTTGGTTTGGAAATCAGAACATGCTTAAAATGACTAAACAAATGACAGTTTCAAGACATATGATAGGATTATGAAGCCGAAAACAAAGCAGTGGTAGCACACTGCAATAATTCATATCCCTGCTGAAGTAGTTTTAACCTAATTGCAGTCTTAATTTTTCTGACAGATCTTACTTATGCTTTTTCAATGCTTAAAATAAGAGGCAAGACCAAAAAAGGGATCATGGAGACACCTGCACAGTTTTTATTCAGTGTCTAACCAGAGCCCCCAGTAAAAGGAAACATCTCGGTCTTAACTTTGGTGTTATATCTCTACATAAATCTTGTAGTTAATCACATATGGCACTATTCTGCAAGATGGCAGGTGCTCCGTGTGAGATGCTCTGTTTTCTGAATGTTGAGTGGGAGTTGAGAAGTGGTTTGGACTGTGTTACACTATGATGAGAAACTGAGCAAGAACTGTTTATTTTCATGTTTACAGCTCTGACTTATTTAAAAAGAAAAAAAAACAGACAGAAAGGGCTAATTAAACTCAAATTCTTGCAATTATTTGACCCCTTTGGAAGGAGACAATCAGTGTATCCTTCATAACTGATTTAGAGCACTTCAAAACAGAGGCAATAGATATGCTTAGGCTTTTTTTACAAATCCTCTCTTAGATGGGTCTTATGCAAGATCCAAAATCTTTAATACAAAAAGTTCAGAACATTTTGTCCAGCTGAAAATATGAAGTACTTTCAGGAGAATTACCTCCAGCAAGACACAGAAGCGGAAAAAATCCCAAACTGCTGGCTAGGAAGCATTTCCTCTTCTTTACTTTCCTAGTCTTTGATATCAAAGCAGGAATTTCAATTTGATTAAGATGAAAACATGTTCTTGATGTTCTGATATCCCTGGCAAGAATGGGCCCCATCTCAGAGACAGCAGTCCAGGAGCCTGACTGACTAAACTTCATGGTGCTGAAGCAGAGAGCAGGTGCCAGGGGGCTGGAAAGCTTCATGGGAGAGTAATGCTTTCTTGTTCAGTCACCAAAAGGGAAATTATTGCTAACAAGATAACAGTTGTTGTTCTATTTAAGTTATCCTGGTAAAATCATTTTTTCCGACACCTATTCCCTATATTACGTCTAAACAACACATGAGCAGGCACTGTGCCATCCAATAAGCTAAGCAAGACAGTTGTAAGTGCAGGCAGCTTGCAGATGATTCATTTTTGTGATTAGTGGTAATGAGCAGTGCTCTTTCTAGAAATGCAATGATTTCTGTTGACCTTGTTTCATGGGCATTAATATAAGTTTGAAAATAAAACTCCTCATTCAAAGCTTGTTCTGTAAGCTGTGGCACTATGGCTGGTGAAAAACTTGCATGGGATTTTATGGTGACTTTAACACACAGTCTGCTATAAGTCAGACTCTGACCATCAGTGGGGGCTGGCAGATAAGCTCTGACTCACTGGGAAAGTTGATGTGAAAGTGGCAACTTTGACATATTTTGGATGACAAGACTGTCTGACAGCTTGAATCCCACAGCTGGTCTTATGTAAGACAGAGTTGTAGCCCACCCTTCTTCTGTTAGGACAAGCAGAATTGCTGGCCATGATCTCTTTCCCTCTGTTGCTCTAGGGGTGCTGGGACAGACAATGATCATCTTTCATACAGATAAGGGAAAAACGTGGGACCAAACAGGTATGCCTAAAGCACTCCTAAAAGTCTAATTATAATTTGCCTAATAAAGTCTGCATCTGGTTTTGGCTACCCTCAAGCCTCTGACTCAAAAATCCCTAAAAAGCATTTTCCTGGCTTTGCCAGTTCTCAGACCTCTCTTTGCTGGCTTCATGTTGCCTTTACCATGACAATGATGAGAAGAAATATGTCCATTAAGAATGAAAACTAATTTATTTACTTGAATCTCTTGTTTGCTGAAAGTAAACCTCCTAGCAGGCTGCCTTAATTCTTTTAAATATGCATGTTTTATTAACATTCTTATTCCTTAAGACAATGACAACCCTTATTAATTTCTCCATCCATTTGCCTAATTATTACAGTTATCAGTTGTAATACAACAGACTTCTTTCAGAAGCTCATCTGGAAAAATAAATCATCCCCTCCCCTCACAACACCAAAATCCCCACCAAAAGAAGCTGCAGTAGCTAAAAAGAACATAGCAAAAATATAACACTTACAACATGAAAAATTCACAACAAATAATTATTTTAGTAGTCAACACATGACTAGAAGGGCTCTCTGAGCCTGAAATACAGAATAATAGAAGGTCACTGTTTAATAGAGATTTTGCTAAAATATTCCTAAATTATGTGAAATTCTAAAGCATTTAATCACATCCTTTTTGATCCTGATTTTGCACAAATCCAGATTTAGTGGAAAATCTGTTTTTTACCCTAAACCAGTAATTTAAAAAGGAGTTCTGAATCAATGAAAATTAAATTCTAATATTCTTTTAAATCATATGTTATGAAGAGTTTGCCTTTTCAGCTCTGATGATAAGGTTGCATGGGTTACATATAAAAGGTTTTAACTGAAATTTGGAACATAGGAGCAAGACTGGGGTATAATTTTTGCACTGCATGGGGCCATTCAAAGTTTTAATGTCTGTGCAAGGTACAGTGATTATGAAAAATGTCAAGCCTCTGTTATTATCTGGAAAATTACATGTACTCATAGGGGAATTCCCTCTGTTTTCTCTCTTTTGTTCCTGACTTCTTAAAAAATTCAGAGCCAGGGACAAATATCTCCTTACCCATTGGAAAACAAAAATGTGAGTACCAGAAGCTGGCAAGCTTAGCTTTTTGGATGCCGTGCTAATTTAGGCAGGCATTCTAAGGGTGCAAATAATGAAAATTCTTTTGTTTGAGCAATGCAAATTTCACAAGAACTCCCACAGAAGTCATATGCTGTACAAGAAAACTTGTCAGCAGAACTTGTATTGAATACCCAGCAAACTTCATGGAGCCAGGAGGCCCAATCACAGTACAGCAAATATTTGAATCAGGATGAAACTGGAAGGTGTCACCTTTCCATTATAATAAAATGTTGCAAATACTTTCATTTAATTTGAAAGGGCAACAAGCATTCATAAAGTCTGCCGATGAATTGATGCCTTGTTCAAAAATATGTTAATCTCGGAGGAAATTTGTGTTCATAGGAACTGTGAGGTGTGCATTTTTTAAAAAATTGTTGATATGGTATACAAGATTGGAGGCATGCAAAGAAGAAGAGCAGAAAGAGGAAACTCCTTTTAGGAAGATAGAGTGAAGGTGAATAAAACTCTTAAGATATCTGCTGGAGACCATAGGAGCTGACTCAAGCTAAGGGTACTCTCATGGGTATGTAGGTTTTGTAGCATTCTGGTGCATTACTATTGAAAACTCTGTTTAAAAATAGAAATAAAATTAAATTGAGACAAACAGCAAGAGCATCTTTATGCATTAAGCAAATGTTTGAATCTGCCTCACTAGGATGACCCCACTCTGGGGAAACAGGCTATTTGAGAAGAAGGAAATGATGCCAAATATATCTTACTTCTGTGAAGTGTAGTTTGTGTGGACTGCCTGTACCACCAAACTGGAATAAAAATTAAGAACCACCTAAAGCAGCTGCAGACTACCAGCAAGCCAGAGGCAAACAGAGCAGTAAACAGTGTCAGCAGGACCTGGTGCACCACAGCTCTTAGCAGCTGAGCGCAGGAATCCCAGTGTGACCTCTGGAGAAAAAACTGCTGCTAGTGATGCCGAGGTAGGTTTGGGTGGATCTGGAAGCAGACTACGCTAAGGGACAACTCAGCAGTTGGACTCCTCTGACTATACAGCTAAATAAAATAGAATGTGGGAGAAGCATCTTTATTCAGCCCTACTGCTTGACTGAGTGCACACTGTTCCCTTAGTGTTGGGTGACACTCAGAGGAATAGCTGAGACTAAAACTAGCACACTCACAGGCAATCCCTGGGTCCAGTTCAAGGGCCAGTGTGTGCCACAGACCATTGCAAACACAGTGTAGACAAGACAGATTTACATCCCTTCACAGTCCTCCAGCACAGTCCAAGTACCTCCAGTTTCATACTATGAAAACAATAACCATAAACCAGTTTGACAGGCTGGAGGTAGCTTCAGCATTATTTCAGAGACTTTGAATTAAAAAAACCCCACCCTAATATAGATACACAGACAACAAGCAGTGCATCACAGGATCACAGTGCCACAGGAGCATCATATAGAGGCAATGAGGAAACAGAACCACTGCGGTGGAGTGTGGATACAGTCAGTCCATGCCACTTCATTGAAGGCCACCTCTGGCACTGCTTTACTTAACTTTATAGGCACAACCTTTCAGAGATGATAGTGAACTTTTTTTGGTGGCCACTCACAGCATGGGACCATCCTGTTCCTGCTGCTGAGGTGGTCTGGGAAGTGGATGCTCTGCTCTCTTCTCTCTGACAGCTCCACAGAAGGATGGGTTACTCTCCTCCACAACTCTGCCAAAGCTCTGTTAATTTAAAGCCATTAGTTTAACTCATTGCTTGAGACTGAAAAAGGCTCCTTCACTACAGAGAGGCACTCAGTTTTCTGTGGGGAAAAGTCAAAGGACTCTAAACATTGACTGCAGGCTTTGTTGCTGTCCCATTCCTGGCAGATATCATACAGAGGTCACCAGCTGACCCTTTGGGAAGGGGTGGTAGGAAACTTGAGGTGAGTCTGGAAAAGACTTATTTTGAGGGACAAACTAGTCTGGGATTTATAGGATATAGTGGGTAAAATATGAATATAAAGATATACAAAGAATATATGGTACCAGCTACCAGACAAGAACTCCTGTTAATCAGCAGGAAGGAAGCAGCAGTTTAGTGCAATAGACTGTCACTTCTGAGTTGATCTAAGGAAATCAGCTTGTTGGCCATATGCTCTTTCCAATCATACACACCAAAAATGTATCAAGCCTTCTGCATGGTCAGTGTTTTTAAAAACCTCTGCTCAGTAGACACCCAAGACTGAAGTAATAGAGAATTTATTAGCAGTTGTGCAATCAAATTTACTGCACTGGGGTCAGCTCACTTTCCCAGTAAAATCCCTTCCATATTTTATAGGAAATAAAAATGGTATAGTACGCCAAGTATTCCACAACTTCCTAGCTGGAGAACACCAAAAATCAAAAACATCAACATTAAATGGATGTTTACAGAGGGTGCTTTTTTCATCTTGCATCTCTCCCTTCTGGCAGCAGGAATGTATACTCAGTGGACAAACAGGATAATATACAACAGGGAAATCCTATCTTGCCATAACTGTATATATTTTTCATTCACTAAACTAAACTAGTTCTGAATACAAGCACGGTAAACCAGCTCATATCAACGGCTGTGACAGAAACATAAGGGATTAAATATGGGACAAAAATCGTCTCTTAAACAGTACCTTTTGCATATTTATTAGACCAGCATACCTTAAAAGAATCTGAAAAACGCTGTATCCATTTGCACTTTAAAGATTAAAGACACAATAAAGGTAATCTTTAAATTTGTGGTTTGTTAGGAATAGTCTCCATAGGCTCTTCACTTCATTTCAGATGCAGTGTTTTAACAGGGAATCAAAAAAGATTGATATAATGGCAGTGAGCTGATCAATGCTCCTTCTTCTTCACTTCCACCTACCCAAAGAGTATTTGGAGAGTTATTTTTCTTATGCTACAAAATTGTCATCCCAAATTTGTAACATCCTACAGCTACACCAGGACATCTCAGAAAGAGAATTATGAGGAGACATATATTTTTCCTGGTTCCGTTATCTGATGACTTCAAGGTTTATCAGTATTTTATAGGCAAGAAAGAAATACATTTGCCCACCTGTTAACTTTGCCCACTGTAGCACCTCAGGGTCCAACCAAAGAGCTGTGCAAGCACAAAGGAATGGATGGTCCCCGCTCTACACACCTTAGCATTGTGAAATGAGGCTGGAGCACATGGGGCCTCAGGCACTGCACTGCAGCTTTAGAACACCTTTGAGGCAGGTGTCCCCCATCTGATCCAGCAGCCTTGGTGTCCTGTAAATGGACCCACAGTCAAAAAAACTCCCTAAATTCTGCCAGTGACACCAGGCTGAAAGTCAGGTATTGATCTGCTGTCTCTTCCTGTTTCTTCTCTCATCATTCCCTGCGACTGGAAGGATAGAAGAGAAGATTGCTTGTGCTCCTGATCCCTCAAGCATGCCCTGCAGCTGACACCTGGGTGTCAGCAAGCTCTCCCTGGAGCTCTCCCTGGGCAGGTGTGTCAGTCAGGGAGCATGCAGAGCTCGGAAGAGGCCATGGCTTTCTGTGGGGTGGATGCCATTGCACTGTAGCTGAGCTGGCAGGGCTTCAGCATCCTCCGTGCACACTCCTCCATGTGAGCTGCTGCCCGAGCTGCCACACCATGCCCTTGTTGGCAGCACTCCCGGTCACCAGTGCTCCCTAAGGGCTTCTTTTATACATGGTGGGGGTTTGGCTCCCATTGCTCTTGACCTAGAAAGGTCTCATCAGCATGAGCTTCAGGGTCCTGGCAGTAGCACACATATTTAAGTTTAGGCAGTTTAGGCATAGTTAAATTTAAGGCGTTATTTAACTGATGTGTGTGATTTCTTGCAGCGATAGCTTGGACCAATTACACTGAAGCTGTTTTAAACTGCAGTCAAAATAATATCTAAAGCTTTAGTTTCTACTTCTTCCCGTCCTGAGGGAGGCAGGGAATAAGTATTAGAGAGATCTGCAGTTACATTTCTTTGTTTCGAAGAAAAATTGTGTATCCTTTGAAACACAAGAAAGCGAGAAGAGATTCTTTCAAGACTCTGCCTTGTTCTTCTTCCATGATCTCTTTCATGGTTTACAAAGGGGGTGACAATGTGCCATAGCACGAGACTAGCAAAGAACAAGATGAAGGACTTCTTTTGTTTTGTTGCTGCACAGTCAGTGGGTGGAGCATCACAATCAGGGCTTGCATTGCACATTGCCTGCAGCAACATTCAACTCTGTAAGTATGTACAAGTGAAGAAATAACTCCCTGGTAAAGGAGAGAAAGTGGTAGTGATTGATGTCTTTCTTACTTCATGTGCTTTCCACTGAGAAAATGTTTCTTCTCATCACATAATTTTTTTTTCTCCTCTTCTGAGAGCTATTAAGAAGAAACCAGAGCTGGAGATGAGCTGAAAGAATCAGTCTGAATAATGCTTTGGTGTAGAGAGATCAAGGATAAGGTACAAACAGAATTAAACACTTCTGAATTACACTGGCAACATTTTTTAAATATTTGTGTCCATCAGCTGAGTACATGCCTGTGTTCACTTAGCATGCCCCAGCCCCAGGTAAAAATGGAACTTCCAAAAACTGGTCATGTGCTAACAGAGTTTAGCCATTAGTGAATCAGTTTAAGACGGATCACACTAATTGATTGCAGCAGCTTAGCTCTTATCTTAACAAGGTACCATCGAAACCTGAATGTACTTTTATGTGTGACAACACTCACATGCTCTGGAAGGATGTTAACTCATTGACCTACTCAGTTTGAGACTGGTTACGGTTTAAATTTAGATACTGAAGCCAGCTGAGTCTCAGGAAGCCATGAGATCCTTCCTATCAGAAACTGCCTTTCTCACCTCATCCGAGATATTGGAAATGGCCTTATTTAGGAAGTATTAGGTCAGTGAGGCTCGAGTCCTTTGCTGGCAGACAGTGACATTAAAGTTAGGACAATTTCTTTAAAGCTCTGTAGCTCTTGAAATAGTCTGGCAGCATCTTCTACCCAGGCTGCTTTGGGGACCCCACTTATAGATCAGCATGGAAGAGGAAGTGTGACTCTCCTCTTACTACAGATGGGGAGCAGTACAGTTGTGTTCTCCAGCTCAGTCCCTCCCACTGTTTAGTATCATTTAAGGGCAGAACTAAGGAACAGCCCTGTTTGTCATTACTTTTACACATGAAAAACACAGTAGTACCGCTGAGGCTGTGCAGTGTTGTTACTGTTACAAGCCATCATATATTTCCGTATTCTCTTTGTTTATTTTTATATAAGAAATATTTCAAGTAATTGTTAAGTGTTTACCAAACTCATGTACTTTCTCTTAGACTATTCAATGTAGGAAACATGCATACTAAAGTAGTAATATCCACATGCTTTAAGCTTGATGTCATTGGGATGAGATGTCAAAAGGCAGCAACAAAAGCAGAAATGTTATTGTTTAAGTGTCTCTCGAGAGTACAGATGCTCATCAAGCAACAGAAAGTAAGTTTTTTGCATTACTAGTGCTACAATTCAAATGGCCTGGGATGAAAATAGTCCTGTAGGTGTAATAAAGACCTCTATGTACCCTGTACAAATTATTATAGCTGCAAATAGATGGTGGAGCAAATGAAGAAGAATTATTCCTTTAATAGTATGGCCATGGTCCCCTATGATTTAGGAAACATAATTGTTCTGCATGTTCTGGAGGATAAACATAAAAGTATTAATGTATTATTCTCATTTAATTATTCTGCTCTTCTTATATTACTGTAATTCAACACTTATTTTTATCCTGAAAGCTAACAGCTTAGTACAGGTAGGGAATTCAATATCTGTTCCTTTGCCCTGGAAACTATATTTTAACAAAAAAGAAAGACCAACCTAAGACTGAACATATCTGCAGAAATACAAAAGAAAACAAGGAAAAGAGAATAGGTGAGTGTTTTAGAGTAGTTTCAAAATTCAATTTTGCATTCTTTCTGTGTTAAATACCATTTGAGAAAGAGAAAAATTAATTCACTGATGCTTCTGATGGAAGATAAATAGTGTGAAGATTTGGACAGAAAAAATAGTGATAAAGAATGTCATGCTGGTAATTCAGAACAGTCACTTAAGGCAATTCTTAAAAGTATATTGTTTTGTGGTCAAGAAATCATGCATTATTAATTATAGATACTAATAGTAGAGACACATTATCCTGATTGGGTGGCACAGTCAAGCTGTCAGAGAGCTAATTGATATTATTTATATCTGCAATTAAATGTAGTAAAATGGTGCTACCATTATTGGTAAGGACAAAAGGAAAGGCAAGTTTAGAAGTCAAGTTCCAGTAGCCAAATTTCCTCTTGAAATCAGTGGAAGTGTGGCCTAAGTGTCAGCATCACGTTTTGGCTCCAGATTCACCTTAGTTTGATGGGCTTTACTGGGCAATGTGTCTTAGGGAGCTGAGTTACTGTGAAGATAGAATGTTTACAAACTGGGAGAACTCTGCACGAGCAATGCCTTCATCACCTGGAGCTTTTTTAACAGCAGTTTTAGAAAGTATCTATCATATGTATGAATAGCCAAAAGTGCGGGATTAACTTCTCATATCCACAAGGGAGGCAGTTTGCATTCACTGCAACCCCCAGGTGTGAAGTAGGAGACTGAAGGTGAAAACATAAACATCCTAATCCTTGTTCTCAAGGATATTGCTACACGATAGCACTAATGTTCTAAAACGTGCATCTAAACTTAAATAGCCAAAGCTATACATTTACAGATTTTAGATATACTGTAAACACCATGGTCTACTTTTATTTAGGAACGGGAAAAAAACATCCATATAAATATTTAAGTAGTAAGGTGATTATGTTTTGTCCCAGTGACCAAACATTCGGGTTTTAGGATTTGAAATTTCAGCAAATTTATTGTTTTTCCCTTTGCAACTGAAACTCGCAATGAAACAAAACACTTTTCTTGTTTTGTTTTGGTTTGTTTTTTTATTTTAGTCAGAGCTGCATAATTAAACACTCTTACAGAATTGTGAAAGTTTTATCCTATAATTATTTCAGGATCCACTAAAACTTCCCATCTTTTAAAAAGATTACAACTATTGATTACTCAGGAATAAGCTGCACACATCTTTTTTCAAGCACAAAGCCGTTACCTGATTTAAAGGTATTAATATATAGAGAGAGGACTTTAAAGTCCTTCATAGGCCTTTTCTGCTAAAAGAAGTTGACTAAGACACTTAGTACAAGCTCACAGAACTCAACAGTGTAGTTCTGCTGTACCGTAAGTGAAATAAATCTAAATTTTCTCTTCACAGTTCTTCTTCCTCCCTATTTAAATACATCTATTCCTTTCTGCTTTGCAGGAAAATACATTTTGCACTGGAAGGGTTTGTATGCTCCAGATATAAAATTTGCTTTATGCAAAACGCAATTACAGCTGGCACTCATCACCTCTGTGTGCTGCTGCTCTTGTCTGCACTGAGCAGGGGCCTGAGTATTCCAGGAAGAATGTTGTTTTATTTGCTGGGGATGTAAGTCACAACCCAGCATGGACAAGGTCTGTTCATTGAGCAACTAGTTTCTCTTCCAGTTCTTTAGTTTTAAGAGGCCTTTGGGACTGTCAGGGCCATCAAGCAAAATAAACAGTAAGTATTTTAAAGAAGAAATCTGTGGCTTCACAATCTGAATCAGACACAGACATTTGCAGCTCTGGGAAGTGTTTTATTAACTATCCCCTTCTGGGTCTCTCAGGCAACATGCCTGACTTAGCTTCTTGATGTTTCGTGAAGCTGAATGGATTGCTGATTAGTATAGCATGACTTTTACCTCCCATTTTATTTCTATGTCTAGCTTTGACATTGCTCACACCCCCCCTTTGCAATCCACACCCCCTCAAAAAATGTTCTGACTGAAGCCATAAGGCAACAATCTCATTCTCAGGCGAGTTTCAGCATCTCCTTATGGTTCTTGGAGAACGTCACATTTCTTGCCAGGCCTAAGTATGGATGGGAGTGTGAGAGTAGGTGTATGGGTCTTTTCAGCCAATCCTGCCAGCAGGAAAAGCTGAGTTAGTCAGAGGTGCAGAGGAATTGCATGTGACAGGGAGGGCTGAGAGAACAAGTTGTGTGCAGAAGTTGGGTGTACTATCGAGAATCCAAAAGCAAGATAGGAGGTTATTTTTGTACATATTGTTCAATGCCTGCAAGGCTTGCACAAAAGGCTCTGACAGAGTACATGAAGGAAATGCAGAGCTGTTAGGAATCTGCTTCTAAAAAATCCCATTTCAGCTCTTTCATGAAGAGGACTGGCTAAATTTACAGGCTGTTTTCTTGGTAGATTATTTTAGCCTCTGTTGATTGATTTCAAAAGATTCACTGTTCTTAATAATAAAAGAGAGAGATAAGAAAAAAACCAAGACAAATATTAAATTAAAGACAGAATCATGGTAGCACAGCACAGCTCTTCTTGTTTGAATGGTGGGGACCTGCCTTACTTTAGAATGGACACCATCCCAGCTGTAAATTCCCCAAAAGGGACCTTACCTATGATACACTTCTGCTCTTAAAAGAAACTGTTCCGAACTAAAGTCTATAGTGTTACTTCTCAGGTCCTTTTTTCTCCTGAGAGAACATGTAAGCTGGGCATGGTTTATTTTGACAACTAGAAATTTATGATCCACGTGCACTGTGGGAAGCGCTTACCCTGTTGGCTGTCGTTTTAAATTGAGTGCATGTTGAGCCCAGTTTGCATTTATCATTTCTGCTAAGTTCCTTCCTCAACTGTCACACTAAATCTGTTACAGAAAAATCCTGTTTTTAAATTGAAGTCAAGGAGGAATATTAGCATTGCTTTCAAAAAAATGAACTCTAACAAAACAAAAACTTGCTGTTAGTTTGCTATGCATTTCATCCTCATAATATTAGCTTGAAAAATTACAACAGCCAAGAGATGTTAACGGTGTCAGCTTGCAGAAAGCACGGAGTAATCACTTACACATATCTTTTCATAACCCAAGCCATTTAATTTGCATACTCGCAGTTGAAATGGGTCATAAATTCTTTTTAAATGGGCAGTACTCTATTCAACTGGTTAAAAAGTAATTTATCTGCATATTTTATTGCTTCTATATTTATGACACTATTAAGATCAGAGTGAATTTATAAATCTTCAAAATACCTGGTGTAAGTACCAAACCTTGCAAATCTCTTTTTAAAACAAAAACTTTCAAAGGATTTTCTTTCAAACTTTCAAAGTACGAAAAAAGGCTTTAGGACCTTCGTATCCATTTAACAAAGAAATAAATATTTTAGGTCCAAACAGATCTTTGCCTTTCTTTCATTTCTGATATACAGAGTACTCTTTTTCCTAGGTGTATACTCACAGTCCTCTCTAGGTTCAGCTCTGCAGCTGGAGTTTGCACCAGCATTCCTCATCTTCCAGCTGTAAAATGGACAGTATATTCCCCTGACACTGGCCAGGCACCTCTACAAAGTGCAGAACTCAAATGATTTCAAATATATATAATATGTAGAAATGTTTTTAAAATGAAGTATTAATATTTTCACTACAATAAATGTCATAAACGAATAGAGACACTTGAACATGATAACACAGCAAATAGTACATTGTATTCTATATATATCTTCTATGCCCAGTACAGGGTTTTTGGGAAGTGAAAGCTCTCCTCTGTCTCTTTTTGAAGCTAAAAGCACATTGAGTCTTGTTATTTTTCTGGAAATAAAAATGCAGCAATAAGTTTCTATTAATGTAAAAATAAACAGAAATAGGGAACTGTCAGTTTGTAGGGAAGGGACATAGGGGACTTAACATATTTACCATGTTGTTCAGAGTTTAACATACAGGAATGCAATGTTTCATTGGGTTGTGGTTCTTTATTTAGGTTTTTGTGGCGGGGTGGAGTGAGTGGGTTGGTTTTGGTTTTGTTTGTTTGTGTGTTTGTTTTAGAGAAAAGAAAAGGGAGCGAGATGTGGTAAGGAAGGGATAACTATTAGGATTGAAAATCTGTCAGAACTCAGTGAGAAGAGAATGACATACTCATTTGCAGCACCTCTCAGCCAACAGAACCTGTCCAAAACCAATTCCCACAACGAGCAGATAAAGTTCCTGCCCTTCCCGGAACAGGACTGGCCCTCCTTGTGCAAACCTCGTTCACAGAGTGTGACTTCATATGTGAATCAAATAATAAAATTCCTATTATTCCCATTGCCAAAGACAGTAGTACCTAAAGAGTAACAGTTCAAGAGATCATTCTGTGCCTCTCACAAGCACCATGAAGCCTGGGATGGGACGTGCCCCTGTGAGAAATGGTGAGCCTTTATGGTCTGGTGGTAGCCCTTGGGAATTCAGCTTCATCCAATCCCATCCCACACCATCTGGGAACCTCTGATGAGCAGCCATCTCCTGCCTGGGATTTACTTACAGTGCTCCACATCCCCTCAGCTTGCTGGAGTATGAGTCATGCTGATATTCATCTGATCATAAATAAATAATCCATGCAAAAGCTATAAATTAAACAATAGCAGATCTGTACTTATATTCCATTCTTACTTCTTCCTACAAGTTTACTGCTCTCTATAAGGCATTTTGTTAACCATTGTGTCAAGTGATCAAAGGTGTAGCACAAAAGAACCATCAAAGGTAATTCCAAAAAGCACCCCACAGCATTTTTTGTTTCTCATTGAAACACTTGCAAGGGTAAAACATCTGTACATAACGAAATATGTCCATCAAAGAATATAACTCCAAGGCTGCTTCAAGGTTGGTCCAAAACATGTCTAAATATTTCTGTTAGGCAAACAAAAGAATTTGTTTCAAGGTACCTTAAAATCAGGTTCCATCAGTTATTCCTGCTGCAGTGCTCAAAGAAAGTTCAAAGAACTCATTCTCTCTGGTTCCCTTAGACTGGTCTCTCCCAGTGAACTACTTTCTTGCTGCTGTGCCATTACCTTTGTTATTGATTGCGCCTCGCCAGTCCAGGCAAGTTCACAGAAGGAAGAGAGTTCATGTTGAGCGGCTCAGAAACACCTGTACACAGCACTTTGATTTGAAAGCACCACGTCTTTCAATCTGAGAACTGAAAAATTATTTTCAACAAAAAATGGAAAGTAGATATAATTAGAGAAAAATACCAGATAGTAACACCCCCCAGCCCCCACCCCCCAATTTTAAATCAAAACACAAACTCAGTACAGGGATTTTGTCAAGGTGTAATAGTATTTTCCATTTAGATTGTGAAGAAGTTTAAAATTTGAGTTACAATATTAGAAAAATATTTTAGAAAAGTAATCAAGGCCTCTTATCAACTGATTTCATAAAATGTCACTTTTCTGCCTTCTTGATATACCTTGCCATTCTTTCTTTTGCCAGTTTGCTGCCACCTGGAGCATGTAACACAATGCCCATTTTAATGGGCCTCTCTCAGAGTACAATGAGTAGTACAGAGTAGCTAACGCCTACAGGTAAGGCTTCAGTCAGGAACGTAGTCAATTCTGAATATGAAATAGACAAAGGAGGTTTGATGTAAGTTGGGAAATACTAATCAAGCCCTGTGAATCAAGTATTAAACACCACCATTACTTTTAAACATATCAACACAAAGTACAAAATTACTGGTTTACAGGACTCAAGAAATGAACGCATGACTTTGGAGGAGGTTTGGTTATATGAGATTAGAAGGAGAAAATGCAGTAGCTGAAACAAAAATACACCATGAAGACAATTTTAAAAAAAATCACTAACTTCTCTTTACCAGAGTGGATTTCAAGTCAAATGTGTTCTGAGAGCTTTACAATCAATCAGAATCAGATCTTGATGAAAAGCAGACAGAAAAAAAAAAGCAATGGCTTGCTTCAGATTTGTTTCTAAGTATTTTTTCTGCTGAAAGGAAAGTCACACATGTCCTTAGGGGAGAATTCAAATTTTTCTCTGATGTTGTTGGTCTGAGAAGAAAAATGAATATTGAGACACCATGTTCCTAAGTTCTGGAAATGCAGTGTGGACTTGAAATACATGGTTTGCATTTGTAAGTGCTGTCACATGGACGTTGCTTCTCATCTGAACACCACAAAAACAGAACAGCTCATGCCACTGAGGACTACTGTTTGAAGGGAGAATGTAATTTGACACAAGGTCTCCAAATCTGAAAACACAGAGGATTTGAAAGAGTTCCGTTTCCCATATCTTTTTGGCTTTAACAATTTAGGCAGCCTTAAAAGTTTCAATGACTAACACATTAATTGGGAGTGCGGTTTTGGAGTCGCCAGATACATTTTGACATAAGTTTTGTTTTCTATTTAAATAGATGGAAAACATTTCTTTTCACCCCCAATTTCTAGCAATTACCATTCTTAACAGCTGTGTTGTTAAAACCTGCAGCTGCTTACTAAAATTAAATTCTTGGCAGTCACAATGTTAATGTGATAAAGAAATCAACAAGAATCTGAAAATATTGCAATGAACTGCAGAGTATTTCAAGGTTCTTACCTTTGAGACAATCCAAATGGTAAGTTAAAATGTTTGCAGGCAGTATGGAAGCTGATTAATGCCAGTGGAGGAGGAAACACAAAGGAACATCGATTTTGTGAAGCTAAATGTGAAATAACTGTGTTGTGATTTTATACCTGCTGCTAAAAAAATAAGAAAATAAGAAAATTACTAAAGAACTATGAGTTGGATCAAGAGGAAGGAAGGAGGGAAGGAAGGAAGGAAGGAAGGAAGGAAAGAAGGAAGGAAGGAAGGAAGGAAGGAAGGAAGGAAGGAAGGAAGGAAGGAGAACTATTTAAAACCAAAAGAAGTATATCACTATTTGCTCCCCAGAAATGCGGGGAGACCTTACTTTTGTGGGCATGAGGAGTAGTCTCAAGCTGAAGTATGAGAAGAAGAAAACTTGAGGAAAAAAATGCTTAGATAAGACTATTCTGAAGTAATTGAAGTGTGACATTGAAGAAATGCTAACTGATATGTAACCACTGCCAAAGGACGGAAGGTGACAAACATTCCATCAGACTTTAAAATGAACTTTTGGATGTGTCCCGTGACTGACAGGATATTTTGAGCTTGAAGTTTGAAAAAACAGAATAAGTAAAAAATATTTGAATGTGTACACATGGGTAATTATTATATTCTTTAGAGGAGACAACAAAATGTTTGGAGCAGTGAGTCAAGTGCACAAATCTGTTAAAGTTCTGTGAAGTCCATAAATGTGTGAAAAAGGTTACTTCGGGGAGTATACAACTGCATATAATTTCTATTTTCAAGAAAGTTCTTCCCCAGATTCTCTTTAAGAGGATACATGGGCACAAGAAAGGAATTGTCTCTCAAAGGTTCTTTCACTGGTAGGAAAACAGATGGTAGAGGTTACACATATAGTTATTGCAAATTGCCATCTTTGTGGGCAGCTACCAACAGGATGTCCAAGAGATTCGCTCTGCAGCCTACATTGTTAAAGATATCCTTAACAACTATGAAGAAAGAGAATGAAATAGTGTCATGGCAAGATTTTCTGATAAAAGACAATAATTCAGGATAATAAAAATTTGAACTGTCTATAAGATTTGCTTGATGATCTTATAATTCTGTCTGACTGGCAATAAAATGACAGATTAATTCAGTGCTGAAAATGCAAAAGATGAAAAATGAAGTGGAAAAAATCCCTAAATAAATATATGTAATAATTGCTTGCAAATTAAATGTTACCACTTTGGAGGAAGATCTAGGAGTCTTTGTAGATGGTTAACTGGAAATGTGAGCTAAATGATGATCAAAACTGTAAAAACAAAGATAGGAATTATTAGGCAAGGAATGGAAAATAAAGCAGAAAGATTCATCCTTCCTCAGTATATCTTCTTGGTGCAGACACCTCATGAAAACCTTATGACTGATCAAAACAAAGGCACATAGTGGAACTGGAGGAGTGAGTAGAAAGGCTTACCAGGAATGTCCAGAGAAAGGATTAGGGCTCCTCAATTTGTAAAAGAGCTTTTACATGAGGAACATCTCTCTACTTCTCATGTTATATATGCTAACAGGCACCTGAGGAAATGAAAAGGCAAAAGAACAAGAGAAGGAACATTTTCACAACATAAATCCTACAATCAGATCAGCTTAATCTCTGTCATAAACCCCAAATTTATTAATATCCAAAACAAATAATGAGGGTCTGCACTTCTGTGAGTTATCAAAATACCCTTTCACTAGTTGTCAGTTTTGAACTAGAGTTATTGTCTTTTAGCACTATTCAGCATGAGCAAGGGCTTGAAACCTTCCCACTAGTTATTCCAATATGTCACAGAAGCACAAATGAGCTTATTGTAAAGCACTAATATTTCAACATATAGAAAAGAGGAAAAAGCAGTTCAAACAAGCAAATAAACATAAAGAATTATAAATTTAAATTTCTCTGTTGTGAAAATCCATTTGTTCAAGCAAAAAAGACATTTTTTGAATGCTTGAAATCAAAGCTAATGTCAGATGAGGAGCTCCAAAAACTGTAATAGCTTCCAGAAAGGGGAATCAAAGGAAATTACAGGCATTTGCAGCCAGCACACTTTCAGATATACCTTGACGTGGGTCAGCCAAATCAAATGCCTAAAACCTGCTTATATCAGCTATTTTACAATCAATATATGCATAATTTATATCTTCTAAGTTAAAGTCACTGAAGCATTTAACTTTATCACCACAAGAATGAACTTTTGAAAATAAAAAAACCTATATCATGCTTCATTTATTCTTTCCCCTGACAGAACAACGGACCCTGGTAGTCTGTTCTCTTCAACCCTTGATAAAACAGTGAAAGTTGTCCTGAGACTTTCAGGTTACTGGCCTCAGAGAAGGAGTGTCAGTGATTCCAGTGTGGCACATTCTGGATGTACCTTCTTCTACCTATATACCTACAATACTTGTGCTAGCCAATCTAGTAACATTTAGATCATCTTCTCTTTCACAAATCTCAGCTGAACTCTAGTTTGTGGTATCTCAAGAAGCAACTCTTTTCTTAAAAATTTACTCTCTTAAATACTCCCTCTAACAAGATCAAGAAGCTTTTGTCTACTTCTAACAACCATTGTTTCTTTACAACAGTGAGTAACTAGCAGCAAGATAGCTGTTTTGCACTCATAAGCCGAGCATTTGCTTGCCTGCAGAGAAAAAAACCTGTGACAGCATATGTGTGGTTCAGCACAGCACTTGGAGACATCTGGCACAGCGATATGTTTCACCAACTCAGACCACCAAGGACCGACTAAGAGCACTAAGTTAGTCATCAAGGCTAACTGTGAGACATAAGTCCCTGGTGCTGTCAACTCACAGCTAATTTAGGATATGACTATTGAGGACTGAGTGCTGTGAATAACTAATGTCAATGATTGCTAAAAGTTGAGAAATTAATTTTTGGGAAAGTAGACTGCTAATGAATTTTAAGTTAGCACAGTTTAGTTCTGAAGTGCTAACGTGGCCCAGTTTGCCATCCTCTGCACACTTGTGACATTTCCAGAGTTTCTAAATATCTCAATTAGCAAACAAAATGCTGCTTCTTCCAGCAATATTGCCAACTCTGTGCTCCTCTGTTTCTTTCACATAACTGAGCAAACCTTTCACAATATCCATTCTTGCTCAGGTATTTCAAAGGACATGATTAATCCCTATCTTCTTACTTGACAGGAGACTTTATATCTACTGTTCAGTAGCTTCCAGTTTCTGCCTAAAAGTGTGACTGTTCTTTTCAGCCAAGCTCTTCCACTCTGTGGATCTGCTCCTTAATTCAGACCTAATTTCTCTATTTCCCTCATAGAGATTTACTTTATCTTAACATAAAAAATTCCCTAAAAGGGTGTGTTGGGGAGCTGCATTTTCTAATTTTTTGGTAGTAATTTTTCAGAATCCTTTAGAAATGCCAGATAACTTACAACAAAACCTTTTAAACTTCAGCTTTTATTTTTCCATGTTTTTTATCACCTCAGTGTTCTTGCTACAATCTGAACACTTTTTCAGTTGTGCAATTTTCCATCCTTTCTCCTATGCTCTTGGCAGTTCTTGGTTTTGTTTTGCGCTGCCAGTCTGAAGAATGAAAAGGAAGGAGAAAACTATCTTTGTCATAGATTGAGCACTAAAGGTGACCTGTCATATGTGAGCTAAAAATTAAATTTATTTATCACCAGACTGTATTAGAGAGTTCCTCCCTGAGCTTGCTATACAGTCTGATTTCTTCTGGTACTTATGAGCCATTCCTCAGCTTTCAAAATGTCAGTCTACACAGGAAACATTTCAATATTCCCAGCCAGAAAATGTCACTCCGAGCCGGATTTCTTTGTGAAATTATGTAAATAAAAGGCCGTCAAAGCTGGTGAAATCAAAAATTCTGTGAAGTTAAACATGTCTCAGAGGCCTATTTTCTGCCTTCTGGCACTGATCCTAAGGAACACAAGTTCTCCGAGCATATCTTCTAATAGTGTAGGATAGAATTAATCTATAATATTGGTAGCAGGGAGAGGTGTGCTGGAGATAAGATTAGTTTGTTTTGAACACTGTGTTTCATTAAGATGTAAAAATGTCAAGCAAAAGAAGGAAAAGATATAATCATCCCTGAAAAAAGGGAACCTTTGTCACACAGTCTGCAGGGAGTATCCATGCAGCTAGGATCCTTCATATAGAAATAAATGCCCCTTTAAGCAAGTAAAACTCAGCCATAGCTAAGAGGAATCCTTCAGAAAGCCGAATATGTTATATTAAGATGCAAAGAAATTAACAGAATGTTTGGATGTTTCCTTTAAAATTACTTTTTATAAAAATACATGACAAAGAAGTGCAGAGACACACACACACACACACACACATACCCTTGAAACTATGCAGTGCAATTAGTTAGTACCAGTAACTGATCTGCTTAATGACCTTTGTGGGTTTTTCAGCAATCAGTGCTCCTTACTTTGAATATTGAGGGGAGCCTCGAGATGGGGCAGTCGAAGGTTAGTGCCTTCTGAAGCAATCACTCATTTAGAAGGAGACTAATTAACAGACTGCCTTCAAGACTGTGGGGCAGTAAGGGTCTGTGGGAAAAGGTCTGAACCTACTGGTCAGTATAGAAAATAATAGGCAAGTTTTGGGTTTCAAAGACCCAGAAACCAAAAATTTTAAAGTCACATATAAGCTGAGAAAAACTGCTTTGAATTTAACTAGACTATGTTAGTTCAGCCACCAAAGGGAACAGGTAGCTGTATAATGCAGGGGGTAGGACTAGCAGAGAATAACAGCAGCAAAAGGTAAGAAAGAGATTATCTCCTATAGATAAGAGAGTGAGACAGGGTATTTATCACCAGTGGTAAATGGAAGGGTTGACAAGAGCAGGGAGGAAGATTACAATGTGCTTTAAGACTAATATTCCTCTCCAGTCTAGGATTTTTAGTATCTCATATAGTTGAAGCTTTCTTATGCCTATCTTTCTGGAGGTGTTTGCTCTCCCTCCCTTGAGGATCAGCAAGAGAAGTGATTGTTTCATAATAAAATGATAATTCCCTGTTTTGCATTCTTCATGAGATACTTGTAAGTGTTAATTCTGATGGATGGAAATTGCATTAATTTTTCACACCTCTCACATTTGGTAGGTTGCTGGAGTGCATTGTGTTATGGTGTGCATGTATTAGACCTGCATGTAAGATTTTGGTAGTTCTGCAACAGGCAATACTGCAGCTGGGGACAATGCCACCCTACCTGTCACCTGCAAGACTACACAAGGCACTTTTTCCTCCCTAAACAACCTCTTGTTGAGGAGAAAATAGAAGACTACAGCAGGATAAATGAGAAAAAAAGGCTGATAAATCCTTTAATAAAAGGAAGCTGGGAAGTGAAACTAAACTGTATTTCTATGCTAGTACTGTAGTCTGTATAGATCAATAATGTGCACAGTGAAGAAACAATCTTGATTTTGCATACTGGAGACAGGTTTTTCACTAACTGGTACAGCTCAAGAATGGACTCTTGCGGATGAAGTATTTTGATGAAAATGCCAATTCAGTGGTGATCAGGACTAAGCAGTGCAAAAAAGATGTAGAAGTTGGGAAGAAATGAGTAAAAAGCTATCTTAAGACTGTGTAAAGCCCACAGCATCTTGAATACTCCACAGAGTATTGACAATGGAGTATGACATACTCCATTGCTGGTCTATGCATCTCAGAATGTGTCTAGTACAACTGTAAATTAAACCAGGAAGGGCAGTAGGGATAATATAGAGAGAAACAGTGAAATAATCAACAATGACTCTTTGGCATGGAAAAAGAGAAAATAAAGGAGAATAAAACAATTATGAGTGACACGGATGAAGGCAATAAGGAAAAGTTGGTTATCATCTTCTCAGCCAGAAATAAAATGTATGAAATATAGTTACTGCTTGGCAAGTTCTTACTGATAGTGCACAGTTATGTGTGCAGGAGATGCTGCTAGTTAATGTGGGTTCAAAGAACCTTTGAAGCATTCACGGAATAAAAAATGCCTTGAAGATAAGAATGCCCCATAATATATGAAGTTCAGCAACTGCTTGGGCTTCAGACTGCTAGAAATCAAACGACCATCCCTGGGTACTGAACTAAATTAGACTTCTGCTTCATTCAGTAAATCCATTTTTCTGTCAAGTTCTCCCATAGTCCATCAGGATGTCCACTGAATTGTATCAGAGGCTCAGCTAGTGCCTTGATGTCTTTGTACAGTCATACATACAAACTGATAATAGCACCTCTTAGGTATTTCCCTAGCAAAGATATCAGTACCTGAAGGGAACTTACAGGAAAGATGGGGCAAGACTATTTACAAGAACATAAAGTGAAAGGATAAGGGGACATGGGTTCCAGTTGAAAAAGAGTAGGTTTAGATTGGATATTGGAAAACAGTCTTCACTGTGAGGGTGGTGAGGCACTGGAACAGGTTGCCCAGAGAAGCTGTGGATGTCCCATCCCTGGAAGTGTTCAGGGCCAGGTTGGATGGGGCTCTGAGCAACCCAGTCTAGTGGAAGGTATCCCTGCCCACAGCCAGGGGTTTAGAACTGAATGAACTTTAAGGTCCCTTTCAACCCCAACCATTCTAAGATTCTAGGATTCTACAATCATGATATCATGAGACATAATGGCATTAGATGATATTATAGGAGTAGTCTTGAAGATAACAAAACCTCATTGGAGTACTAAATCATTGTTACTCTTATATCACTGATCTCTTTACAGCTACTGTGATTATCTGCTGATGCAATAATCTGAATGTAAACTAAGACATTTCAATTTTGGACAAATTTTTGTCCTTTTCTATAGCAGAAAATCTTTTACAAGGAAAATAAATATTTCTGCCTCTTGTAGATTTACAGTGAGCCTTGAAAAAAAGTAAATATTTTATATTAAGTCCTTGCTTTGAAGTCACATGATTCTTTAAGAACTTCTGTTTTTATTTAATGAAAAATAAGTTTCTTGAAGCTTGGAAAATGAGCTAGATGATAAATAAAAAGAACCTAGTAAAAAATACCCATGACTTCCCTTTTAAAAATTGTATACTGAGGAACAAAGAAATTGTGAATGTCATGGTTTGTAGTACTGAATAAAATGTCCGTGACCCACAACATATTACTGATATTCCTGGTAGATGCATTTTTCCCATTTATGGAATGAAATTTCTTAATAATGACAACAAAAAAATCAACAAGAGTAGAAAAAAAAGAGGGTACTTGGCAATGAGTTATATCAGTTCTCCTTACATTATGTAAAATTCCTTACATGACTACAAAAAATAAATACAGTAGGGACACATCAAAAAAATGCTGATGTAGGTCTTATGAGTCACAGATTAAAATGCATGGTCTTTTCATTGTCACTTGGCCAGAAATACAATGCTTATGTACACCAGGGTCATTTAATGTCCCCCACAAGTGCCTCAAGGCTTAACAGAATATTTTTGACATGTAGATCGCATTGCATTTTGTTATATGACATACAGAAATGCATAACACACGATATGGAAGTACGTCAAACATATAACTCCTACACACCAATAAAACATTTTGCCTTTAATTTCACATAAGGAGAGATGTAGAAACAAAACGCTACAAAACTTTTGTAGGAGAAATATGTTGGCTGTTGCTCCTCTCACTTAAGTAAATACCAGTTTTGGCAAAAGTATCACACCTGCTCATAAGGCTGCTGAACAAGTCAGAGATGCAAGATCTCACTCTTAGTTGTACAGAATGCAGTAAAAAGCCTGTAGCACCAGGATTATGTTTTTGGCATCTGCCTAAAATCTGAATGACAAATAATGCATTGTTATAATTTCTCCACCCAGACTTTCTCATGAAATAAAGTGGCTTCCCCATCAAGTCTGTTTTTCTGTTTCACTCCACAGCTTCAGAAGAAAAGACATTATTCACTTGGTGAAGAAACTGAAACTAAACGGTGTTAATGGTCTGTTCCAACATCCCATCTGATAAATTTCAAAATTAAGGACAATGTTTATACATCAGGCAAATTGAAAAGGGGAACTGTGACATGGACTGCATAAACACTGTTGAAAAAAATAGTTCCAACTCTCCCTTCAAATCTAGACTCTTCTCTGTTCATAAAGTCAAGTGCACAGAAGGAGGAGAAGTGATGCCTGCAGATTCTCCAGAGGGAGTTTTTGCAGTGGTACATACAGGCAAGGGGGAGGACAAAAAAATGCCTGTGGAAGGATCATTGGAGATAGCTGAAACAGAAAAGGGAGTGAAGGATTCAAGAACCTCCTGGCCTGGAAAGGAAAGGAGCATACTGAAACCTATGTGACATCTTTAGGAAGATTTCAAAGTCTAGGAAATGAAAAAGGGGATGAAGAGAGCACTGAGATGAAGTTCCCAATGCTTATCCATCCCCTCAATCCCAGCAGCTATGAAGAATGAGGCACAATAAGTGCTAAAATGCTGTTAACAGCAGCAGCAATACAACCATTGCACTGCACTGATGACACTGACACAGACTGTTGGTGGTTCAAGCAGTGGGGTGAGACTTGGATGTCATCTGCTGAAGGATTCAGTGACTTTGACTGCTTCATATCTGATGGTCAAGTCTGTGGATGCAGAAACCAAATTAGCCATTCTGGAGAAACTAATTAGAGAGTTGCAAGCCCCTTGGTGATTGAATTCATTTTGGATTTGGAAACAGCTGAAGAAAGTTTGTATATCACAAATGTTTGCTACACACTAATTCACTAATCATTATTGAGCTTGGAAGATTGCCAATAAAAGAAAAAGCAGTGGTTTCAACAGGTGAAAATAGACTTATTTAGTCATGCCCCAGTTTTGGGGGTTTTTGTTGGTGTTGAATGTCATAGTGGTATGCTTTTTTCGGTAAGGAACTGATCAAAGAAATAGAGTCAAGAATATATTGCGGGGACAGCTCCCTGGAAATTTTCTTAAACATGGCCAGCTGGTTAAACAAGAAAAAACTCATATTCTAGGAACATTTATATCAGACAATTTTCTCATTACCTTGTCTTCCCAGTTTTGGTACCTTGGTACCTTGTCCTTTTCCCTGAAAAAGAAAACAGGACATGGCTCAAACTGCATGATAACCCCTTGCAACATTCAATGGCATGACTAAAAATGAAGAAGCTTATTTTTTAATGAACAAAATAAAATTAATTATAAAAATTATATGGAGTATTTCCAGCTTAGATATTTCTTACTTGTAGAAGTCAAAGTGCAAAATGCTTGACTTGATGGCAAGAGGTTGAATTTTCCCCATAAAAAAGACCAAACCAAGCCAAACAAGGAAAAACCAAAACCAAAACCCAACCAACCAAACAAAATACCCCAGACAAAATCTCCTGCTCCAATAACAGTTGAATGGAATTGTCTGAACTTCCATATTCTGTTGTGAGAAGGAAACTGCTTACCACAAAACCAGATTTAAAATCAAATAATACTGAAGTAACTTTTGCCCCATTTGAATCCTATAGCAAGTAATACTTTGTTTATTTTATTAAAATCTGAATGGTTCTTAAAATATGACAAGTTACAGACCCAAATCTCTTTCAAGGAACTTGCACTTTGCAAAAAGGAGCAGAAAGACCAAAGTAAGGATTGAGTCTCTCATCTGCTCCTCTTTATGCCTAATTTTCCTGCTGCAACTTCCCATGAAAAGTACATTTTTCAGGGAAACAGAAGAGCAGATGGTTCAGCCAGGCCAGCACCTTTCATAAAAGGAAGTTTTCCATCCACAGAAAAATACAAAAGACTAGGGACTTGAGATAACAGGGAAAAATCCAAATTGTCGATAAGACTTTCACTAGAACTTAATAAGATCCTTCAGTCAGCAACAAAATATTGGGATCAATGCAAGGATTCAAGGTGTGAAAATATTATGGTCAGATCAACGGAATATTGACAGCTGTATTTAGAAAAGCTGGGAAAGGGAATTATATGTGTATTAGCACAGAGAAAACAAGATCTTATCAAATGCAGCTATTGTAATATATTTATTTTATTTTTGTCCTCTTCCCACATTAAACGATTTTGTCTTTTTTTTTTTGTCAGCTATCAGAAAAGCTCTAGCCAAGACTGAAAAGAAAAACTAATTTCTGTAGGATCAACAGGACCCAAACAGAATAATGCAGGAGTTGTACTTGCATCATGCAGGAAAATTAATAAAAGGAAGGATGGTTTTCTTTATAGCTCTCTAAAACAACTGTGGAATTGTATCCTTGCCATAAGCCTAGGGAAGTTCAAACTTACAGAAGAGTTCTCTTAGTTCTGCAGGTTTTAGTGTAATTTACATGGGCTTTCCCCCTTTTTTTTCTGAAGAACAACATTAATTAGTTTTTTATTTTGTGTGAGATACCAAAACCAACAGAATGCTTACAGATAATACAACTATTATAGGGATAATGCCCACAAGTGTCACAGTCAGCAAATGGTAATACCAGTATTATTTTCAAGACATCTCAGTGTAAGTATGCATTTATTTACTGGATCCTGAATATTGGCTGACACTGACAGTAATTAATTAATCAGCAATACTGCTTGCAATAAAGAGATAAGTGCAAAAGAAAATACTTCCATGACCATCTCATACCCACATGCTTATTTACAACAGACATAAATCAATGTAGATAAGATTTCAGCACTATTAGGCCAGAATTTTGTCTTTTGTTGTTAAGATCCTCCCTTATGGAAACTGAACGTAAAAGCAACTTCATAAAACATCAAAGCCTTTCTTTGAGCAGGAGGCTGGAGAGATGAACCCCTGACATCCTAAATTATCCTGTGTTTCTGTTAACTATAACTGCCCTACATATACACATAGTTCCAGAAAATCACAGTCTCAACGAGTATGAACACTGATATAAACTACCCCAAAAGATGCTGGGTTTTAGAAACGTGATATTGTTTTCTTAAGGCATTCAGCCAAAATATAAAGAGAGCCCAGGGGCCTTGAAGTAGGTCAGAATATTTGATTCTCTTCCCACTGCCCTCCTTCTGTGTCATTCTGAAGCACAGCTACTTTGATCCTGTCTTATGTCTTTGATTTTTCTGAATAATAAACATAACTTTGAAAAACACCCTCTATAGAAAAGTTTGATGCTGTAGTACATAATATTTCATCCCTCCCAAAATTATCAATTCTATTTCATTTGAAATAATTAATTCCAAATAATTATATCAACATCCTTTTAAACTAGGATTTCTATAGGCCCCAGTAAGAGACTGAAACAAACATTTCAGCAGGAGCACCGTCAATGACATTTACAGAGGCATATACAGTTCTAGTTAATCCTCTCTGGCATCACCCTGCAAAATAAATAGTTGGCCAAGATAAGACTGATTAAGTTTTCAAGTGATTTAAGAGTTCATTTATACAAAAAACAATGTTTCCAGAAAAATACCCTTTTAAGACAAGTCTGTTTGTGTGTGAGTCTATGAGGCCACATGCTAAATTTGATGTTATTGCTCTGTTCTTCCATAACTTTCAAGAGCCACACACTTTACAGGCTTAAATCACTAGAAAAGTATTGATTTAGGAAGGTGTTGGTGGGCATTAATCAAAAAAAAGGAAGGATGGCAATAATTTCCCACCCCTTCTCTGTCTCTTAGATCGCAGCCAGCCCTCTAAAGCAGGATGACAGAGTACAGTTGCCGGCATACCTGGAGCAGACCTACAACTCTCCTAGGTCAGGATAAGCTCCGTGTCTCCTAACCACAAAGCAGCACTGTCCGAGGCCCTTGCTGACCACAGCTGACTCCAGGTGTTGATGCCTTGTGGGATAACAACACCCCTAAATCATACAGACAGTCCTTACCAGAGAAAGGAAAACACCCATGAACCAGCTCCCAGGTATGAGCACTGCCCTAGCAGAGAGGAGGGAGCATCAGTGGGGGGGAAGGAAAAGTGGTCAGGAAAAATGCAAGGGATTTGGGGATGGAAATTCATGCACTGCAATGGAGATGCTGGCTTTGAGGGAGACTATATGGTGTGTGAAAGCCTAGCGGAAGAAGTCCTTGAATAAAAGGCATCTTGAGGACAGAGGGCTGGAAAGGAGCAGGTGGATGCAGTGGCTGCATCCTTACCTGCAGTGGCTTCCTTAGGCAAAAAATTGTAAAAAGAGATTTGAAAATAGTCATCTTATTTTTGACATGCTGAAGTGGTCTTATCCTCTTGCATGAAATTTTTCCAGTAACATATACTCTTGTCTCTGAGGTGCAGATCTTTCCCCTAATAGTCCTCATAAAAGACAAAAATCCACATAGCTATTTGAGCTGATGTATTAAATGATGTTTGCTTTTGGGACTGAGATTTTCACACAGAAGTTTCTAAAATGAAATTCTCACTGGATTGAAGACATATTCCAGCTCTGCTGTACATTTTTACAATTCCTGTTTACTGCAAAACCATGTAAGTTTCATTCCTCTTTCTGGATTGTGATACCACACAGTGTGCCTCTGAAGTGTTCTGGACCCAGAGCAGTGGGTCATCATTCCCTAGTCTGTTTTATTCTCTCCTCCAAAATTTCCAAAGAAGTGGGAAGAAATTCACTCTTTTTGCTCTGCTGACATTTAGAAAGTTGCTGTCACATCATTTTTCAAATATTTTCAAGTTCGTTCAAACTGAGTGAATCTTTTAGCTTTAAAATGTTAGTGGTGCAACATAGTCTTTATGAAGCCAGAAGAACAGCTTTTGATGACTGCTAAATTGTTGTTATTTAAAAGTTTCAAAGTAAGATTGCAAGACTCTTTCCAAATTCACATCGTAGTTTTCAATCACTACTGTGGAATCCAATTTCTACCTCACATAAGAGGAAGTTTGATACAGTAGGATAGGAATAAGTCTCAAAAGGCAGAAGAATAAGTACATTTTCTTCCCTCCACAACTAAAGCAAAGTAGAAGATGTAAATTAATTTGCTCCGTATTAATCTCATGTTATTTTCTTTTGTTCTGTAGAAAGTTGATTCAAATACATTAAATAAGCTGAAGTGTATAACAGCTGAAAATTAAACAAAGGATTTTTTTCCTGAAGGTACCCCTTCCCCAGTGTCCCCAGTCCTTTTGAAACTGCTGTGGGAAGCAATCTTTCTTTTTGGCAACACTATTATAAATTCTATCAAGAGGTATTTAATGCTCCCACGGATTTAGCTTCGGCTCGCTTTCTCTTTCAAAGGGCCTCCCCATGCACTCCTGCCTTCCAGCTGGAACATGTTGCCAGCACTGACCTAAAAGGTTAAAGTGCTGCTTGTGAAGAATCGATGCCACCTCCAGCAGCTGGAGGCTCCTGGTAGTAAGGCAGGGAGTCAGATGTGCCACCCTCCACAAGGGTTAAAGAAAAGCAGTAACAGGATCACAGGATGATTTGTGTTGAAAAAGACCATTAGAGGTCATCTAGTCCAAGCCCCCTGCAATGAGCAGGGACATCTTCCACTAAATCAAGTTGCTCAGAGCACCATCCAGTCTGACTCTGAATGTTTCCAGGGATGGGACACTGCTGTGGTTTTACCCCAGCCAGGACTTTTTCTCTCTCCCCTACCCACAGAATCAAGGGGAGTGGGAAGGGTAAAAGAGAGAAAACTTGTGGGTTGAGATAAAGACATTATAATAGGGAAAGCAAAAGGTACAAAGCAAAGCAAAACAAGGAGTTAATTCAGTGCTCCCCATGGGCAGGCCAGTGTCCAGCCACCTCCAGGAGAGCAGGGCCCCATCGCCTGCGATGGCCACTTCGGAAGACAAACATCATCAGTACAAATGTCTCCCCTTCCTCCTTCTCACTACCTTATGTACCAAGCATGATGTCACATGGTCTGGAATATCCCTTTGGCCAGTTGGGGTCTCCTGTCCCAGCTGTGTCTCCTCCCAGTCTCCCAAGCACCCCCGACTTCCTCTCCAGTGTGGCTGAATGAAAAGCAGAGAAGGCCTGGGCTCTGTGCAAGCCCTGCTCAGCAATAACAAAAAACCCTCCATATTATCAACCCTGTGTTCAGCAAAAATACAAAACACAGCCCATTTTAGCCCTTCTGAAGAAAATTAACTGTACCCCAGCCAAAACCAACACAGGCACCTACCAGCTCTCTGGGCAACATGTTCCAGTGTTTCACCACCGTGATCACAAAAAAATTTTTCTTATACCTAATATATCATCCTTTAGTTTAAAAACATTTCCCCTTGTCCTATCACCGCTCTGTTAAAAAGTCTGTCTCCATCTCTACAAGTATTAGAAGGTGAAAAGGAGACTTCGTCCTCTTCAACAGCATCCCCACAAGCCTAATGATGGTTTAATTTTTTTAAACATATGGTCTGCATCAAGAAGGAGAGGGCAAAAAATCAAATGTAATGAAAAGGGGAACTTTCTTTCTCATTTATGTGACCAGAGAAAGGCAGTGAAAACAAAATTACATTTGACTGAAGAGAGGATAATAAGATCTTTGGGTTACAAGTGGAGTGGGAATTCTCTATGCCCTGTCCTGATAAGGGCAATTAGAAAGGCATTATCACAATAAAACCAAGTGTTCTCCAATAATCAGGTGCAGTTCTAGTGTGTGCTGGTGCTGACAGATCACAGACCAAAGGCAGAGGCAGATAAGCTGGTGTCTGAGCTTATCTGAATAAAGATTTTCTTCAGAGAATTTGAAGAAAATACACCAGTTAAGGAGATAGTTTAGAAAAAGAATTAGTTAGCAAGGGCAAGAAAAAATGGAAAAAATGTGGAAATGATTGTCATAAATATACATTAAAATGTCCATAAAGTAAAAGTCTTCAATAAAGCATTATCTTTAGTCATGAGATTGCCTGTGCTTCTGAGGTACTGTAGCGCATGGAGGGCCAAACACTTTGAGCTGTCTGAGAAACAGTTCCTTCCTGGTCAAAAGGTGCATTAATTTTTCCTTCTGCATTAATTTTCCTTTAGAAAGAGTTTGTTAATTTTTATAGTTCACTTGAATAGAGGGATGGAACTCATTTTTTAATGATACCTACTAAATTGTCCCTGCCCATGGGAGGGGGGCTGGAAGTAGATGACCTTTGAGGTCTCTTCAAAGACAAACCATTCTATCATTCTGTGACTCTATAATATATATAAAAAACATGGTTAAACTGTTCATAATGCCTTTCCCATGTAGTTAGGGAAGCCATGAGAAGACTGAAGCTAGCACAGCATTTTTGGTATCAAGATACCAAAACGAGAGACATTTTTTGCCATCTGTAACAGCTGTACAAAACCTGGCAGATGATTTGTGACCAAATTAGCATGCTAATAAAGCACTATCAAATAATCTCTTTCATCATGTACCTATTCATCATCATAGCTTAAGTGAAATTATGGCTCTTGCACACTATTTTCTAGAACAAGGCACTATGTCTCTCAGGACACAGGACACTCATCCTCTCCAGGAGAAAACATAATGCCTTAGGGATCCACATACTGTTTTCACAAGCTCTGTGTTTGCTTCCCTCCTTTTGCAAGATTATAGCTTTACCATCCACATGGTTTTTCATGGCTGTGGAATTACTGCTTTAGTTGTGCAGTTGTGTTCATAGCTGTCCTCCCAGTCTTTTCCCCAAACAAATTGAGACTGAAGATCTCCTCTTCCCCTCCTGATCCTGCAACTCCTGCATAAGAGACGACAGGACTAAAAAGTCATATCTCAGCTTCTAAAAGTTCTCAATTTTCAGACTAAAGATCCAGCTCTGACTTCTGTGTCAGGAATATTCGTGTTTCATACTCTTTGCAGTACTCAAGATGTGCAACCAAACCTGTTCTTTTGCATATTAATCACATAAGAGCCATGTGTGTAGTGGAAGAACTAAGCCCAAATTTGAATAGAGAAAGGCCTCTGAAGACAGGCCAACAACTCCTGCTGCAGTTACTGACAATGCAAAACAGAATTAAATAGGTCAGTACTTTGCATAAAAAAACATACCTCCTACCCAAGGTGAAAAAGTTCAGCTTAAGTGCTTCATGAAGCAATTTCTTTATTTAATATTAGTCTTGATCAGTAAACAGGAACAGATTCAAGGACTACTATCCTAATGAACACCAAACATAGCTATTGTCTTGATACTAAAATTTAATACAACAGACAGAGGCAGAAAGAAATTAAATAACAATGTAAAAATTCAGAGGAATATAAAAATCAGAATAAAAAGTGATTTTCAAGTGGTTAGAGAGTCAAAATGGGAGCTTCCAAAAATGAAATCTCACTCTTGTAAAGCAAGAAAACCTCCCAGCATTTAGAAGAATAACAGGTATTTAGAAGATCAACAGGAACTGGAATGGTTATAACTATGATATCATGACAAAACCAGGTAGACGTCACATTTTCAGAAGAAGGAAACCTTTCTATGAATAAATTATCCAGATGAGCTACCAGGAAACAGTATAATTTCAGAGAAGCTGGATTGTAACATGGAAAGTCCTTCCTCCTCCTGACTAATTTCTTACACCTTCAAAAGCCCCATTGATTTCAATTAGTGATTTCCTAAGGAACTCCAGTGGGAAGTACTGTATAAGGTGATTATCATGAGCTAGCCCTAATAATTTGTTTTCTTCAGTCCTCTGTGTTTAATAGAAGAGAATGACAGGAAGACATTTGTGTAGAGAATACACACTCATTGCTGGATTAAATATTTTTGTTTCTGCACCCACGTTTTGCGTCATTCCTATGGGCTTTGCTAATCAGAAAATGAATAGAAAAACACAGGTGAGCATTATGTCAGCCTCAAAAGGTCTTTTATCTGAGTGATGTCTAAAGGAATAAACCTATCTTATTCTTAAGGTGCAGATTAGTTAGCAGCAGTTTCATTGAGAGGCAGTTGATGTATATGAGTCAGATTTGAGGAAAATATTTAGCGATATTTGTCTAAAAATTAAGATTTTATTAACACCAACATTAATCAAGATGTTAAACTGAAAGTGTACTAATGTCAAGCTTTTACATCAGGATATAAAAAATGGCATAATTATGAAATATATTCATTATTAAATGAACAGTCATTATTATTGTTGTTCTTAATAATCCTTCCTGAAGAGATTATTTTGTTTTCTTTTCACTAAGAAATAATCACAAGTACATAATAGGCATCAAACTCCTCCTTTCTCCCCAGAATATAATAAAACCAAAATGAAAACACAAGAATATATGTTAAACTTCTGTGAGCATTTTGAAGAAGCTTCAAAAGTCTATTAAAGGCTCTTGGTCTGGAATTGTTAGTCATGAACTCTATCCTAAACATAACTGATAAGATCAAAATATGAACGTATAAGCTAAAACAGGCAGAAAAAGCTATTGCTGTAGTGCAGAGGAACAAGAAGGGCTGCATGCAGGTTTGTTATGCAAAGGGGTATTCTGAATGCAGGCAGAAAACCCCTGTATTTTATTCAAGGTGAAAAAGGTGTCACAGCAAGGGGTTGAGAAATATAACTGGAACAGTGGGAGAAGAGAACAAACTGCTGTGAAATAAAACAGAAGCTCACATTCTGTGGAGGTCTAAGTCTCACAGTTGTCAGTATGACACTGCTCCTTGATAATTCTCATGACATCCACTAAAACCTTGCAAAATAACGATAAACCTCCTTTTCACGAGCCATTTTAATTATCAGTCTGCTGGTAATTTTGGGCTGCTTTTTCTTCCAAGCTCCGTCCATCATTTAAGCAATGTTCTTGCTCTCATGGCATTTAATTTTAATTAGAAAATAATGAAACATACTATTCATTTGCTTCACCTCATAAAGTTTTATTTAGGTTTTTTTTTAAATTACAATCCCAATTCCAATCCCAGATCAAGTAAAAGTCATCATCAAGAGCCAGTTCAGTGGGTGAAATGGACAGTGGCCTCTCCTTCCAGGTCAGCTGGTCTTAAATAAATTGCATAGACAGCTACCATGAAAAACTTGTTAGCATTCAAAAAGGAGCCTCCTCTTACTAATGCAAGTCTCAAGTCTCAGAATGCCTGGAATGTCCCCAGCTGCCTTCAATACAAAGATGTAAAGGTTTCTGCAGAGATGTTCTTATCTCACTGAGATTTGAGAGTACATGAAAACAAACACCAAATTTTGCCTGAAAATTGTAGGGTTTGCTGTGATTTTACTAGCTTCCTTCCTGCAAGAAAAAAAATATGTGAATAAAAGAGCAAGAGACAGTCCTTTATTGAGTCCAGCATAATATTTAGGTAACATATCTTGGGAGTAGTCACATTTATTCTCCTTGTAGGAATAAAGTTTATTTCTTAGGTCTGCAGATAACTTTCAAATGGTTTAACATTACAGCTGGAGGATGACTGATCCTCAAATATGTTATGCATATGTGCTTACTGTAAGATGTGGAATTTCAGGCTATTACCTCACTTTAAACAAACTCCAGCTAGACCCTCAATTAGGTGTCCAGAAACTTTGTTCTCCAGCCACCAGAGAGGAACACTCTCTTTAATATTTTTTTATATCTTAGTCTCTTTTATGTATGTTTTTCTGCAAGTTTTATATGTGAATTTAGAGATACAGTTTTTCTCCATATCCTACAGGCAGTGAACACCCGTGGACACAGACATGGGTCTTTGCAGTGTGCACAGTGTACAAGCTTTGTGTTGACTGAGTGCAAATATCGGAGTCATCTTTGAACGAAAACAAAAAAGGATCCAAGGGAGCAGCAGAGACTAAGGTAGACATGAATATATCCACAGTTGTCTCCCTACAAATCTACATTTATTGCCTTGATCCCTCTTTGCTTCCGAGATACAGTCTTTTAAACACAATATCAATAAAAAAAGGCCTAGATAGTCTCTAAGCATGAAATGTTTTATGATAAAAAATAACATCTGCAAATTGCTATAAACCTCTTGTGGTACAATAGAAAAGCTTGATTTGAGATCCTTTTGAACTCCCCTTATTGCTTTTTTTTTTGTCAGCTCTATAATTACCAGTTTCTTAATGCACACGATCAGCATTTGCTGCTTTCAATGAATTAGACCTCCCATTGTTGAACTGATCATGTTATTGTTGACTGTTTTGTTCATATTGAACAGTCTTGATCGGAAAACAACTTTATTTGAGAAAGAGGTCCAGTCTGTTGCTGATTTCCGAGGAAGATCTGGCTTTTGGGGCAATGCATCAATGTTTGGACAATATTACTCAACTTCAGTGACAGATTGCCCAAAACCTGATTTTAATAAGGGGTAGTCAGCAAATAATTCAGTATAATACTTAACAGTTTGCATATAAGAGATACTTTATATTGTCACAAAAGAGACACCCTTCATTAAATACTACAATTAATCTGCTTTGCCTTCTAAATCAAAACTCAGCATCCACTGATAATATTAATGCACTTTTTTTACTGAATTTTAGACGACAACTGAATTAAAGCAAATCCAGTTCAGAACTGAACTGCTGAAAGAATTTGCATTAAAATGACAGACTATTAAATATTACTGAAGTTTCCCGAAGACATTTTAGCAGTAAGTTACAAGCTTCAAATGAACTGTAAAATTCAGCATGTTAAAAATGTTGCACTTAAAAGAATAATTTTTTTTTTTACACTGGATTAACAACTCTTTTACATTCTAATCAAATGCAGGGAAAAGTCCAAGAAGCAAGAAAATTGCCAAATTCTATAGTCAGTTCTATGAAGGAAGTCAATGTGTTTACAGAGTGCGCAAGGATACAGTTCTTGACTGTATGTCAAAAGCAGCACATTTGTATATAGAGTAACAGGGATTCACAAGAGGGATTAATTGGGGATTTCATCTTGCTTGCTTAATAAGGAAATTCAGCATGATTCCTTCTCCTTTAGTCAACTGGTCTTTGCACACCTTTTTAACTGAATTGACTATTTGCTGCAGGGAGATTGGACTAGATGACTTTTAAGGTCCCTTCCAACCCAAATTGTTCTATGATTCTGTGATTTTGGATTTTGAAAAGAAATATCTTTATTTTCTTCTGCCTTCTCCAGGCTCCAGTATTGTATATGTTCTAGATGAGTGACTAATAAAGTATTCCACACCCAAAACTGCAGTGGTCTTGAATATTAAAGTATTCAGACCACTCTGAATGAGATCTATGCCAGTTACATATTGATCTTGGCTACTAAGGACTAACTTAATGCAAAAATTCCTTTGGAAGCTGCTAATAACGGGTGTTTTTCACTGGCAGTTTAGCCAAGTGAATCATCATTTTTTGCAGAATTACATAAATTAGCTATAATAGGTTCAGGAAAATGTCATTCTTTGCCAGTGTCACGTCTCCTAAAATAATTGCCGCGAGATATAGAGAAAAATGTATAAGACAAATGAAGAATATTATGATACTTTCCCTCATACATAACAATATGAACAGGTGATCATGGGGACAGCAATGCAGACCAGAGCTTTCTGGTTACTGTTTGGTGGCTATCAAGGGAACTGCTTGGGCACAGCCATAAGAATTGCCCTGAGCAGTGTAACTGATAAGGAATGCAAACATGAGGCTTAGGGAATACTTCGGGGAACTTGTATGAAGTTTCTGGTGAGTTTCCAGAAAGGGTTTGTGGGATTATGTAAAATATTTACATAAAAATGTTTAGGGAAAGGACCAAAGATGAGGAAAGGGAAGGCTGTAAGTCACAGGCTCATAGCTGTATGCGCCAGTAATTTGCTACTGGCCAGACTTGCACATCTGCTGGATTTGGCTGGTTCTGTAGAACCTTTAACGAGAACAGTCTGTTGTAATCCTCAGATCTCTTTCTGGAATGATGACAGACAGAACAGGTACAATAGTTACCTGTTTAAAAGGCTGGATTTTCTTCTCTCCGTATCTTGAGTATATCTGTGCTGAGTTCCACCTGCCATTTTATTTCAGTCAGTCAGCCAGTATCACAACACCCTTCTGTAACTCTGCGATAGGTTGTCATTTTTCATACCCCAGATAACTTTGTGCATCTGTACGTTTTGCTGCACTGAGAAAGCCGACCATCAATTCCAGTTCTTAACTTTTAATGGGATATTTATCTATGTAGTGATCATCTCTATCATCCCAATAGCACTGAAGTTTCTTTGAGAATCTTTTCGAGCCGCTCATCAGAGAACACGTCACCTGCATTCTCCTTGATCACATTGCCCGTGATTAATTCAAACAACTGATAGATTTGTGAAGTGTTTTGTAGGAGCAATATCGACTCTTCTCCAACAAATGTATCCCTGTTTCCACATTACAGTCTGTATCCTCCCTTGTCTCCTTCCCATCCTCTGCCCTTCCTCCCTTTCTCTGAATCATCTTCTGTTGATTTCATCTTATCTCTATGTTCATTGATATCTTGGGCAGTCTTCTGTCATAGTTCATATACGTTCTTATTCTCAAAATATGTTCTAATTATTGTTAATATCCTCCTTATTCCTCTGGAGCCCTTCCCTGAACAATCTCCCCTTGACTGAGGTAAAGTTGCTTAGTAGTATAAACACCCTTGACTTTGGGAAACCCTGGACCTCTTCTGCACTCAAATGCTGAGTCCTTTCATACTTTTTTTCTTTAAACTTCGCTCTGGAAATTTAAATCTGGACAGAACTAGTCCTCCTGTTCATATTTTCACCAAAGTTAAACAATCAACTTGCAGAATGTTGATCCAAACCTTTTGGCTTATAGTTAGATTACAGATGAATCAGTTCACTAAAGCAGGCTCAAAACAGGGTTTCCTGTTCTTACATTATGACCCCATTAATGGAAAAATGAAAAATCTTGTTAGAACCAGAAGTGTTAGGCCTTAATTTTAGGAACAATATGTATTGCCTAACAAGTGTTTTGGAGGTTAATGTTTCTTGTAAGGACAGCATTTCTAACAGCATTTGTCTCTGCAGAAAAATTAGCCAGGTCTGATAGTGGCATTCAACAGCAGGTTCCAATCACTCACTACTGCAAGAGAATTCTTTATTCTTCCCCCAGTTATGACTTTTTAGAGGGGCTCTGTTTTAACTGTGAAAATGCTTCCAGTTTTGTACTGCCAATTAAAGATAATAAAAGAGGATAGGTAACCCACCGTTTCGTTCTTCTTGAGCAGCACACAATTCATAGTTCTGTTTCAGTCATTGCTTGCTAGGCCTGTTTCTGTAAATCCACTCTATATTGAATTTCACCTTCTTCACACCTCCTGCTAATTCTTCCATTTGGCTGCCTATAGTCTTGCAATTGCTTTATAAATACTCTATACACTGGTGTGTTTAACTGACCACTCTCTGTGCTACAATGCAATTAGTGCCTAATGAAAGATGGGACAGTTTTTGCTGTTATCAGTATTAGCACTGTCTTCCTCATTGATCTCTCATTTTCTTCTTAATGATATTACTTCATCCACTGTCACATTTTAATTCCTCTTTGTTTTATTGGAGGTTTTATGTCCTTTTTAAACTAAGCTCCTTGATCAGCCATGATGTAGTCTGGCTCTGCCATGCTCCATTATCCCTCAGTACTCCTTTGGCTGCAATCAGAGGCAACTGATGCAAAGAAGTTTAATGTAAATCTTAAAAATCTAAGAAGCTTGAATTAGGTGCTTTTGAAATCCAGGTACTGACTAAGCTAAACACACCACAAAAAGATGACAAAGTGATTTGCAAAAATAAAGGGACAATTTTAGTATTATTTAAAACTGAAATTTTTTGACTGTTCTCAGGTTGAAAGGAGACTGCTTCAGAAATGCATTACTGAAGTTTAGCCCATTTGTTCTTCATTGCAAGGGCTGAGAAAGCTGGGTAATGAGGATTAACATGGGACACATTATCTCATGTTAGCTGTGCCAGTGATAGTCTGTAATTAGGAGGTACTTGAATTAGGGACTAGACCAAGCACCAGTGAAGTTAAGGGAAATATTTCTACTGATTATTAAAAAAATATTTAGATTGGTCTGTAGTAGCCATAGTTTGATGCAGCTGTTGGTGAAGTTAATGCTGATTAAGGGGAATAGATGCCAGTTTAAAATACTTCTCAGCTGACCTTATGCACATCTTGGTGTTCTGAGGTCTAAAAAATGTCAGAATGAGGATATGCACAGTATTAAGGATAGAGGGTTGCTTTTCGTATTCAAGTTTCCTTAAAAATTGCAGGAATCCTTTACAGGTTTTGGCAATAGAGGAATGTATTACTTTAACAGTAGAGGTTCAAATCTCAATTTTGCTTTCAAATTTATATCATAGTCCCTTGAAAAATAGTTTTAAAGAGTTCACTGGTTTTTTTGAGGGATCAGACTGAAGAACAATATGTGACATGAATGATGAAGGTCCTAGAGAATCAAAGACAAAGCCCAAAACCTACTTGAGAAATTATGTCTTTTCAGAACCCCCAAGAATACTACTCTGAAGTATGAGATTTGCTCTTGAAGTCAATGCAGCAATTCTGCCAGGAGTCCAGGTCTCAGTTCACATACTTATTTAGCTTTCTCTTACACATAGCAGCTGATGCTGTGAAGTGTGCTCTTCCCACAGAAGGAGAGTCCCTCAGTAAAGAAACTTTTCTTTAGGTTTAAAGTCTTCAGCCATTTTTTCAGTATGAGATGCATGCAGTAGAGAAGACTTTGGAAAGAAAACTGCTTTGAATTGGAAGTAAAATTAGGTCATTATAAGTTTCTGTCAAGAACTCAGGGGTCATGTATTTATACCCTAACATAACTTTTGGGCTAACTCTTTACTGAAAACTTTTAACAAGAAACTGTGACAATACCAACAAGTAAATGGCACAGTTAATTATTTTAGACATATTTTCACCTACCAAGTTATCATCTTTATTAATTAGTCCTGACAGGTTATTTTCCTTCCACATGTTTTAGTTCTGAAGGAAACCTGTAAAATAAGCCTAAAAGAAGAGAAAAGATATTGAAATGAAAAGTTAAAAAATAAGAGAGCAAGAAACCTGATTTTTTGATTTGCAAAGTTATGTCTTGGGCCTAAAAAATAGTTTCTGAAGATGACAGCACAAGGAAAATTATATTTTTTTCTGCCACAAAACCAGGATTAAAGCTGTGAAAATAGTTTTAAAAAATGCATTCCAACCATGCTGCATACCAAGTGGACATCAAAAATTTATCTTATGGCTATAAGCTACACATATAAATAATCTGATACTCCTTTTAGAATAAGAAGCTGCAGAATATAATGAAAAGACACTTTGTTGTGATCATGACAAATATATTGTGGGATTTGCTGACATATTCAGAGCCAGCACACTGACTTTTTACAGATATATTTTGTTGTGACAATCTGAGTCAGAAACTAAAGTAAAACGGGTTCCTCCAGGAAACCTCCTATGACCCTCTAATCCCTGCCTTCTCCAGTTCAGGAATTCCAGCATTTACCCTTGGGATTGCTGTCTCCTGCAGCATCTCCTCCCACCATGTCCTAACCACCCTTTCTCCTCACCATCATTTAAACTGCTCCGACAGCTCCCAGTTAGCAAATGCATCCTGCCCCTGGTTGTATCTGAAACAGAACCACTCAGATCCTGATGGGTTGGTTGGACCAGCTCGAGTTTAACAGCCTGAAGCAGCTACTCCTCTGGTGGGTGAGGGAAGAGGGGACAGCAACAAACAGAATGGAGATCTCTCTCCTCCCTCTGGCTTCTGTAAGAAACCAAAGGAGCACAAAAGCATTGTGATCTCTACTGAACCATCACATATGGCTGGAATTATTCAGTCAGCTCCCAGGTTCTCTGGGAAATGAGGGAAGATAAAGGGACAGAAATAATATGATTTAAAAAGCCCATTTTCCTTAGAAAGCACGGTTAAAAAAATATATAATTATGTTCTCAGCGATGGTGTTTCTAACTACATGCCAAATAGTACAGCCAAGTTTTCTTTTTTGAGTAGATTTTGCAGAACCTAGATAGTAAAGAGAGCATCCAAACATCAGTGCCTAACTGTTCTCAAATGTGACATCTTATGAGGGTTACAGTATTATTCTGGCATTGACCTAAAACCGCACATTTTATGCAGAACAGAGAGACATGTTGGACTCCAGTGGGCTATTTCATCTAGTAGGGGAAGGCATAACAAGAATCAATGGCTGGAGCTTGCAGCTAGACATATTCAAACTTATAATGAGGCAATTTTTTAATTGCAGTGGTGATTAACTATCAGAGCCATCAAGTAAAGTGATGATATTTCCCCAGTTGTTGAAATCCTCAAATCAAGACTGACAGATGTTCTGGGACAAGCTTGAGCCCATTACAAGTTATCTGGCTTACTACAGAGCTTAACTAGGTGCAATTTTACTGCTGGTACAATTGCTGCGGTTATATATTTAGCTCAGTCTAAGTGATCTAGTGATCTCTGTTGGCCTTCAAATGTATGAACTGATGAAGTAAAGCTGACATAAGAAGCTGGAGTTTGCAAACAGGCAGAGTTGAGGGAATACAGGATGTTTCAGTTTGGGCATTGAACAGCAAAGAGAAGAGTGGCTTGAGCTGACTGAAATAAGTTTTAGGCAGCATTTGAGCAGTGCTAAAAAGACATGAGGAAGAAAAGAAAATAAGTTAATCACAAATACTTTGTTTAAAAGCTTTTGCTGTAAGATAATTTTCTTTTCATTGTGGACAGTTATGAAATTTTTTAAATTTTCCTTCAAAACACTGAAATTAAATATCTTGTATATAAAAATTTATTCACAAAAAAAGCTGTGATAAATTGCCTGCAAACTGCAATTAATAAACATCTGGTTTTCATAATCCCTTTTTTGCTGATTAATCTTTTTTATATACACTATATTCAGTGAGGCAAGCATTGAAAAGTATATTGATAAAAAAGGTTACAGGCTACAGCAATAAACATTGCTATGACATGTCCTGATTGAGAAAGAAAAGCTGGATTGACAGCTAGAGATTACTCTAGGGAAAATGAAAAATATCAGAGACTATGAGGAAGGTCCCAAACCTGCCCATTTAGCTACTCTACCCGTAACAATCTCTCAAGAAATTCACCAAAGTGACCAAACGTGTAGATTCACCAGCTCACTCACAGCTGCCTTGAAACTTTGACACTGTGCTGATACAGAGTTATATATCCTGTCTGTTGTCAGAGCCAAATTTAAAATCAGTCCTGTTAAGTTGGCTTCCAAAACATCTTCATTTCTACTCAATAGCAACAAGAATTGTTTTCATGTATTCACACATAAGTGAATCCTCGACAGAAGCCACACCACATCGGTACGCAGAGTCACAAGCCATCATAACACAAGGGTCTGTTTGAACATGTCAGCCTTGTCTGTTTTCTTCACAGATTTTGATTTTGGTGATCCCTGTGCTGTACGCACAACAAATCCAATACTTTAAATTCCTAATGGTTTTTAGACCATCAGTGAAAGTGTTTGCAGATTAAAAAGCAGTAAAAATGGCAAGGGAAAAAACAATTACCACAGAACCGAGAGAGGTGATATGTGAATTAAAACAAAAAAGAGAAATTCTACTTTCTAGTAATGTAGGATATTTTTTCCTGCTCTTTGTTTTTCATCTCTGACCTTTTAATCCCATAAATATATAAAAAAAGATGATGTAATTAAAATTTTACCTAATGCTTAAACTGAGAAATTGCACTCAAGATTGCATTAATATTTTCTCATTGTTTTCCAAGAGAAACACATGCACACACAGAAAGACCCACATGTATACAAACTGAGCAGCAGGAACCTTTTAGTAACCCTAAAGTGGATCTTCTGTGCATTCTTATTTACAAAGGATAATGGGTCCTATTTTTTTAAACTGTTATTATTTTTCACATCTGCAAAAAAAGCCAAAATTCATAAAGATGGATTAAAAATCCCCACAACATATGCTGTCTTGTGTGGTTACCCACAAATTTTAACAAAACACCATGGAAACCCTTGTTAGGGCTCAGTGCTGATAGCTTTAGATGAGTTTAGCTTTGTCTTCTTCTTATACAATATTTCAGCTTCAAGCATTACCTTTCTGGTTCCAAGTTCAGCACTGACATTAACTTTCTTCTGAATACTTTGACACACTGCTGTCACACATCACTTGAGACTGCCCCTACATTCTTCAGGTCATCATCAAAACAATGATTTTTTTTCCTTCAGTCCTTAGAAAAAAACCACAAGCAATGATGACCTTGCATTAAATATAACCTTGACTAGAAGTTCACTTAGAAACACTCATAGAAAGCTTTCATTTATTATTGGAGCTAGCCATGGGCATCTTTATTTCATCAGTGAGATCTATCAAATCTTACTAAAACTGCCTAAAGTGGGAGGGGAGCGTTGCAGATGCTACACAACCAAGTTTTTGAGAAGAAAATTGCAGTCTTCTGTGAGAGCACTGAGATGGAGACCACACTGAAAATTTTCAGATAATTCCTGTCAGTGAGTTTAACCTGACACACTGCAAAAATTAATCAAATTAGTCCAGAGAAGCGTAAAACCAAGAAAATAAAGATTTGAGATACAGGGAAATGTCCTGCTTTGGGAAGATAGTGTTTAGTACTGCAGAGACAGAAATCTGCCTGTAATGGACCGTGCTGTCAAATGAACTGCAAGAGTAACTAGTAGTCAACTTTTAAAAATCAGCCTTTCCCTGGAAAATGCTTCATCACCTTGACTGATTAAGAGAAAGACAGCACTTTTTTCCCTAATGCAAAACATAAGTGTATACTCAAGTAATTTAAATACCCCATCTTCTGCAGCAGCAAGACTAATTTGCTTTAAGATGTTTACTGTATGAGATACTGCAAACACAGTTTTGGCTGGGTCTTCTCCAGTGCATATCCTGACCTCAGCAGATCATTGTACATGAAAACTGAGGCAGCCGAAATTCACAGTCATTTTTCCCTCATCTCTCTTAAAAAGATATTGCCCAGTTTTCTGAATGCCAAACGGATACAACATAGGTGAGAGACTGCTCTTTGCTCAATTCACCCTCTTGAGAGCCATGAAAATCATCCAATGATGTGAAGAAAAACTCTGCTCCATGTGCTAATTCACTCTCTCTCCATAACCCCATGCAGATCCTTTTTCACTCACACACTGCAATTGTAACTTGACACAGCTGCATAAGAATCACTGATCACTTTCTGCTCACTCAGTTCCTATATTTCAGGCTCCCTTTGACCTGCATTTTAACAAAACATTGGAGATGTTGTTAAAATCAAACTATGTCTTTTCCTCCTAATCTGATATTCCCATGACACACAGCACAACGCAGCCCAAGAATCAATGCTAAATCCACACACCATGTTTGGTGGGATGCTTGACTTTGAGGACACTACATCAAGCTGGAATCAAACTGGGCAAGAAAAATTCCTTGTGCCATAACTTTGTGGGACACTTTGCAGTATGCTCTGCATGTGTCAGCAACTGCACCCACTGAGATCAGGGTATCTTAGAGTAGTTCGGATCAGAAAGAACCTTTAATTGTCATCTAGTCCAATGCCCTTATCCAGTCCAACTCCCTTAAGTCATGGGAATTTTCTTAAGATGTACAATTAGGACAACTGTTTTGCTATAAACCAGTGTGGTAATGATTTGACTCAACTGGAAGTGAAAACCTCAGTTTCAGTACCTAATTTAAAGTCAAACCACCACTGATGCCACTGCATGGTCAGGGTTTTTTGGGTGGTAGTCTTCATAAAGAAACATAAGTTTCAGGGGGGCTTCTAACAGATATATTTGATATTTCTTCAGAGGGTCACTTCAGTTGCTCAACTATTCTTCTCATAAAGCAAAAATAATTACTTGCTGCTTCAAATGTGGGTCTTTAAGTGCATTGTGAATCACACAAATTACTGCTTTAATACCTCATGTCTAATAGACAAATGGATATAGTTGGTTGGCCAAGCCATAATTTTAAACTCTTTTCTAGAAGCATCCTGTGTTTTGTTATCTCTCAATCATATCATCATGCAACACGAAATTCAGTTGATAAAATCTCTGTGGCAACTTCCTTGCATTATTTTGAAATTTGATTTTTTTTTCCCAGCTTCCACTTAATTTTTTGTTGATTTGATCTCCAAGTTTAGAAAATGATATTGTGTTCTGTAAGTATTGAATATAATTGAGTGGCTGCATTCTCTCCTTAAAGATCATATTCTCAATGTGTCTATAGGTCACCAGTCTCACCCTTTGTGATTCCCAGCCTTTTATGTATCAGTCTCATTTATTTTAGTATTTTAATTATTATGTGGCCTGTGAACAACGTAGGGGATTAGTTTTACAATAGTCATGTATAACTTTTCTAAAACTGCAACTCCTTGGACTTCTGAGAACATTCTCTGATGCATGGTAACAAATGAAATTACATAATTCCACATATGTCAAAATAGTCTAAAACTAAAATATGGTAAGTAGCAAATAACACTGGCCTAAGAATGGAAGGAACAAAGTTTTTGCAAAAGGGAGAGTGCAGCCGTTTTTGCTCGACAATATTTTTTCCCTAGCAGATTCAGGAGCTGTCTGAGCAGCCTGAAGCAACCTATATCTTTAGATATACAAAAGCAACTGAATGTTCTTTAATGAAGGCAAATAGAGATGATACACTCCCACCTAAGTACCAGAGTTTTCTAATTCACAGTCAGTTGATTACTGACACCAAACCCAAATTTCTGTTCAGTAAAGACACATTTCTTTGAATGGTTCTTATCCCACATTTAAAATAGTTATTTTGTCTGAATTCAGAAAAAGAATAACCAGGAAGGGAGGACAAGATTAAGGAAGAAGGCCAGGAAGAAGGTCAGCATGAAAGCCTCCAAATATGCTCTAACAACTGTTACTCCAAAGACTCATGCATCCAGACTCCTGCATTTGAGTATGACTAGTTGCTGAGATAGAAATGAAGCAGACAGAAGTAAAGAGCCATACTCCTCATGGTAAGGACTTACAGTAGCACAAGGATTTCCTGAACCAGAAGGTGTATTCAGAAACACTTTTTAATAGCCGTTAGTGACTGCATTGTCAAAAATTTTTATCATACTAAATGAGAATCCCATTGTGTTTTGGCCATCTGCAACATCCTCTGATTCAGCAATTACTTGTATATCAAGTTTATGTTCCTCCTCATTCTTGCTGTGAAAGCAAGGCAAAATAGAGCCTGGAAAGACAAACTGAAAAGCCAATACTTGGGTTTCTTTTCTATTTTTGACACCAAATCCCAGTATTCCTGCTGACTGTTTAGGAGTACCTTGACCTGGCACTACTGCAGTTTCCAAGAGCAAGTACAGTAGACAAAGCTCATCTCCCGAATGACAGTTTTGTAGAGATTCTGAGAAAGATAACAAAAGAAGAAAACTTCTCTACCAGGAAAACAGAGAGGCATCCTCAATGCTTTGGATACGTGAAAGAAGTGTCTCGAATAACCCACAGGAGCTATGCAGACACTCAATATGTTAACATAAAACTGCAGCTTATCAACCATAATAAGCTTACAGGAACATTGTGTACTAACAAGTGCTATTACCACTGTCAATGCAAGGATGCCACGCAAGAATAACAAGGAGGAAAGAAGATGATATATCATTGGACTTAGAAAACATTAAGGATGTTCAATTTCATTTCTCCTCTGCTAAATCCTCTCAAAACTAGTGCTTGAATCAAATCTTTGCCTAGAGCAGTGACAAAAAAAAAACCCCTAAAACCACAGGAGTTTTCTGAGAAAAAGGAGAGTTAGTCTAAGATCAGAAAATATAAAATCAGTAAAAGTTTTTAGACATTTTGAAAAAATAAGCAATAGCAGCAGGTAGGCTTAGAACTAGAAAAAACCCACAATATTTGAGCAAATGATGAAACAAAGAGTACAAGGAGAGACAATTTCACATATTACAGGCAAGAAAATCCGAATATATTTTAAAACAGCTTCACAGATATAGCTAAGAGAAATTAATGAAGGAAAATTGGAGGACAGGAACAGAAGAGGAGAAGAAAATTACAAATCTTAATAATAGGACCTGTCAAGAGAGGGAGGAAAGTCAAGGTGCAATGCTTATGACTTTATGCTTACTGAAATGGCTTGTGAGTAATGCATCATCTTTCCCTTAAACCTGGCGAATGCTATGTGCTTGACAGGAAGTTGCAAGAAATCCTACAGTAAACAGCTGCAGAACAGCTGGGTGTTTTCTTTTTCTCTACTCCATAAAATTCATGGCTGGTTTATTCTCTGAACAAGAGTTCACAGTCCTGATCCATCCTCACCAATTTAACAAGATGATCGAATATCACATTCCTAATAAAAAAATAATAATAATCTTAGTCCAGTCTAATGTGAATATGGACGTTCTCTCCATCAACATAAATGCTATACCATTTTTCATACCTTGTGAATTCTTGGCATCGGTGATATTTTGTGACAGAAGGTTTAATGGATTAAAAATTCCTGAAGGAAATGCTGCTTTTCAAAACATATAATTTAACTTTAAATTGTATTTACTGAATGGTAGTTGTCAAGCATATACTTTGCCTTGTCAGACAGTATGATTAGTTGTGTAATGCTTCAGTGCTTTAGTGCATCTCTAATAGGCTATTACTTAGCAAAAAGAAAGGAAAAAAATCTTCAATGGTCTGGAAAAAATCATTATCTAGTTTGCTCTAAACCTTTGACACCATGCAGTCTGTACCTTCTGAATTGTGGTTGTTCACTTTCTGAAGCCTTTTGTCAATAGTAATTTTGATGAGGATTTACTATTTTCAAAATATTCACAGCTTCTTTTCAAATTGAAATCAATAACAAACATTAGAGAAGAGAGAGAAAAACAGCATTACACAATACACCCTGCATTTTCCTTGAGAACAGAAACCCGTTTTATGCTGGATAGTGTCATCTAAGATTTTATAACAAACTTCGGTAATCTTGTTAGTTACCAAGTACTCTGAATGGCTGACCAGTAAGGGATGTATCTTTTCTTTTCTTTCCTTTTTTCTTGTTTCTTTTTTTGCCAGGACATGGTTAGTCTGGGAGCACTGCAGCATGACACAGGCAGATTGAGGACTGCAGCCTTGAAACACCCTTAAACAGAATGCACTTTTTATCTCTCCAAAAGCAAATTGTTTAATAAGCAACAAGTAGATAATACATTTTATCACTGGTGTGCTTTTAAGTTACTTTAATAACACAGAGGAAAATTGCATATTATTTTACTGCCTGAAGAGTTTTTTTTCTTCTCTGTCTTCTGTACAAACATTCAGTGCAGGTAAAGATGCATATTTCATTTCTCCAGACAGACACTACTTTAAAAGAAGGTAAGTCTCATCCTGTCACCTAGTGCAACTTGTAAGGCTGATGGGTTTTTTTAACCTGTGCAAATCTAGGTTAGGTCCAGCGTTTGTCATGCATGGTGTTTGGTTAATTTGTTCATCGCTTGCTGTGTCCTGCACAGTGTTTGCTTCATGGTGGAGGATAGCAGGGAGGAAGCCTTGTCCTGGCAGCTATTTTGAATCAAGTTGATCCTCTTGAACAGAGTGCAAGAGTTATTTTGCCATTTTATCATGGAAACTACAGAGCATACCAAGAGCAAGCAGTTTCCCAGGGACAGAGATAGGCAGAAGGAAAGGAGGTGCCATGCAAACGCAGAGATGGAGACTGTTGGCAATGAGGAAACCTGGGGCCGGTCCTTCCAGAAACAGTGGAAAGATTTCTCTTCAGGATGCACAGACAACTGCAGAATTCACTTCATGTGTGAAGTCCTTTACAAGCAACCCTAAAGAGGAAGAAGCTGTCTGACAATTAACTGATGTACAAACTCTTACCTTTGCTTCAGCCATTGCCCTGAGTACTTGTTTCATTAGCTCTTCATTGGTCTTGTTCTGTTCACCTAAAATCTAGCTGAGATTCCAAGTTAGTTTTCCAGTACCACATAATCTCTTCAAGATGAAAACATGAGCACAATGATCTTGTCCATCTTAGGATCTCTGCAGGCCTTGACTATTTTTAGCTAATTCTTTAGCCCTTTGCCAAAGACAATCTGGCAAAGGGATATGAATTAGTCTTCGCATGTATCAACTGACTGCTGTAAGCTGAGGAGACCTACAGAGAGAATGAAATTTCACAAAAGTATTAACTCCTGTAATATGATGTAGGTAGGGGATACAGTTTCACCTGTGCTGCACAAAGACCTGACCTTTTTATCTTTGGTATAGAGGATTTAGCTCTCAATGGAGGTAAGCTTAACTGAGGTCTTTTATTAATCCAAAACTCATACCTTGACATGTTTTTCCTAGTGAAAACAAAAAAAAAAATTCGGTAGGGAAAAGTAGTAAGTTAAAGCCTGGTAGCTGAAGGCTCTAAAAAGTCAAAGTTTTGTGGCTGTAGATGTCAGAGATGCTTCCATCAGCTGAAAAGAAAGGGCAAGGACTGTTCACTAATAATTTTCAGTGTCCCTTGGCCTCATTTTGAGACATGGGCTCTTCTTAATTTAAGAGGGAAGGATAGGATTTGCCGAGGAAAAGAGAAATGCAGGGATTCACAGCTGAGAAGTGTTGGCAGCATGTGTCCCTAGAAACAAACATTCTGATGAACACTTCAATACTGTTCCTATACTCAAAGCTTTATAAAAGGCACAGCTAAATGTGTGTCACAAATGTGATAATAAAATGCAGCCAAATAGAAACAGAGTCAAATAACAGTTCTGTAAACAGTAAAACAAATAGAATATTTTTAGTCCTTTTTCTGAACCACAAAACAGACTAGAGATTCAGTTGATAAAAAGCACTAATTATCCTGACTCAAGGAATCCAAGGATATGTCAGGAAATGCACATTACAAAAAGATGGTCTGGCCATATGCATTCTGGCAAGGTCTGAGGTTTTTGGCTGATTTAACTGAAGGGACCATCATAATTAGAACCCCTAAATAAAGTTAGATGGTGTCAGGACTAAATCTTATTCTTGAAACAGATAAAGATCTAGATTGTGCTGTAAGGATAAAGCAGCAAGCAAATGAGGACACAGAGAAATATGATTGTGCAGCAACCGGAAATCATTTAAACTCCAGGAAGCAAATCCTGTGATTTCAGCTACCTTGGACTCAAAAAGGATTTATAAATAAAATAGAGAAGCTTGCCTGCTGCAGGCTCCTGGGATATCAGAATGCAAGAGCACTGCCACTCTATCGCGGAAAGGACATAACCACTGTGCAGAGGCACAAAACCTTCCATTCCTTTCAGACACATTTAGCTATTATCTGTACTGAAGTACTAACCTTTCTCACCTTTGTGCTTCCTTGAAAAGCATGGCAGGAGGCCAGTGAAAGGATGTCTTTAATGATACCAGAGTCCATTGCAAAACTCAAAGACTTTAGAGATTACAGCAGTCATAACTAGTTCCACATACAACGTGTCCCAGAGGAGTGTGAAAAGTGGGGACAATAAAGGAGGCATGCAACACAAACAGTGTTCAGGAAATGCCACAGTAAAAGGATGGGAGTTTGAAGAGATAAAAATTTCCCCTCAGAGCAAGAGATGACCTGCTTACCCTCAGGAGAGTATTCAGAGTGCTGTATGCAGACGTAGCACATTTCATAACCCCCCAAAAACCCACAATGAATCACATTGAGCTTTATACCTGTGCCTGTACTCAGGTTGTCTATCACTTTTGTTTTACACCCCTGCTATGTGCCAAATACAATATCCTAGAAACAATACTACCTGCTCCACATGGTGCTGTGTAGAGAGGGTATGAAATCTCTTGTACTTAGGGCATAGAGTAGTGACTGACTAATTAGAACTGCAATGGAAGGTGCAGGTCACACCCAGGTTTTCTTTTCTCTGACTCTCCTCAGGATAACATTAGCACCGTTCTCTGAGACATCTGTTATAATGGTCACTGGAGCAGATTATTACGCTGTGAACTACCCATGTAGGCACCTTCCTCTTCATCCATCACTAGCAGAGTTGACTGTGCCCGGAGAAAGTAGGATGCTGCATTTTTGCAGCTGGAGTTCACAAGGAAAGGATCAGCTCTGCAGGGAGCAGCTCTCCCTGAATCAGAAAATGCCCCTTTACATATACCAAAAGGAAGATTATCTCACAATGCTCCTTTCTGAAATGTTTAAGGTTATCAACCTGCTCTGTAAAACTGAACAAAGTCCTGGCTTTTCATCTGTAACTGTTACAAGGTGCTATTCATCACTAAAGGTTAGTAGCCAGAATTTAAAATCACTGATAAGAAAACAAAAAACATTTCTTAAAAAAACCCAAACAAACAAACAAAAACCAAAACAAAAAACCCCCCAAAAAACCCAAACCAAGCAGACTCCAGTTTTGTTCCCTGCTCTCTGAAAGAGGTTAATCACAGGGAGATTTGTCCAAAATACAAACCAAAAGTTTTTACAGATGTGAGTTAACCTTACTCTTGTAATCACCTTTGTCAGCAATGGACTAATTCGGATTGTTATCATTCTGGAGCATTTATGATGCTAGCCCTTGCTGCTGGCATTTTCTGAGAAGGTTCAATGCCATGACACAGTGTTTGTCTTCTAACAGTACCCACAGCGTTGTGCTGCATGATATTCAAGTCAAGCACTTAATACAAAACTTCTCCAGTGGTGCTGATTGCAGGATGCCATACTAATTCCAGAGAAAGCCAAGGGACACAGATATTTTCTCCACTACTGCCCTGTCAGTGTAATAGAAATGAACCAAAGTTAATTTCCAAAAGTGAAATGAAAAAATGGTATCAGCAAGTCTGTGGTTTGCAGTGACAGTACTATGATGCTTAATTATACCTACTGATAATATCCAGAGGCTGCAAACCCTGAAAACACACACATCAGCAAACACACAGACTCAAAATGGAAAATATTGCAAGTTTAGTAGATTATTAAGGGAAGTTTGCTATGGGGTCTATTTACAAGGTGTCATCTTTGCATCTGAGGACACGGTGCTTAAAAAGGGAGTTACTACAAAGGAAACATTAACTCCTCCATGCTCATGGTGATCACGTAGGTCTTTAGAAGGAAACTGCTTGCACTGTTCCCAGATGCTTGTCCTTGCAACCAGTGTTGTCCCACCCCACTATGTTGCCCTCCTACCTTGCCTTCCCTACTGGATCCCTCAGATCCTCTCCCTTCTTCCAGGGCTGGACAAAATCATGAGTCACCAGTTAACCATGGGTGTAACTGTGATAGGTGGTGTGCAAGTAGGAGACTCATCTGAAAATCTAAATAAACAAAACTGGGGCGAGGGGGGGAAGCCAAAACTCAGTAAAGGATACACTACTGACACTTCTGCAGCTGGAACACTAGGACAGCAAATAGGCAGAGAGTGGCTGCAGAGGACAACTGAGATAAAACTAGCATTAATCCTACCCATCTACTCTCAACCTTGCACATGCATGACACATCCCCGTTTATCAAGGCTCAGGAAAAAAGTCTGAGGCTGAAGTTCTGAAGCCTGTTCATGTAAAAAGAAATGATTTTGGATCAACCTCTCATTTGTAAAACAACAGCCACCGTTCTCAAAATCGGTTTTCAGCATCAACTGTCCAGGTCCCTTGTGACTCTCAACAGAAATCTGTATCAGGTTAACTTTTGGCAGTTCTGAAGATCAGTAGGCCCCTTTATTTAAGAACTTAAATATAGGCTCAGATCTGAGCTAATGCTGAGTCCTTCAGCACTGACAATTCTTGTACTGAAATGAAAGCATTTTTTACAGTGTATCATACAGATTTTGACAGGAGGAGGCATCTTAGCTGTTTACTCTGATACTGTTTCTTCTTAAAAGACTGACCACATCATGGTCAGTGTGGGTACTAATGAAAAAACCCAGAAATTTCACTCCTGCGTAAAACCCATGACTTCAGTCCTGATTAATGTGATTGAGATACAATTATCTTGAAAGAAGCATGGTGAGTATCAGATCTTGCATTTTTTAGAATCTGGAATGTGTACTTTTTCCCCATACTCACAGAGGATTCTTTAAATGTGACAAAAAGGAATGAAATGTCTGTTTTAATCACAGCCCCACAAGTGGTGTTGGAAACCATGAGTTCTTCAGAAGAGGTTGTAGTTGATTTAATACAATTTATAATACAGACAATGCTGCTTCATCCCATGTTCCTGCTGCATCAGGGTTTTTCATTAGCTGGTGTTCCTTCAGCTGTTCTAAGACAATGACTCTCACAACTGAGTTTTGCAAAAAGTACAAACTTCTGCTAACCTGCTGCTGAATACTCATACAATATCATATACAATATCAATATCAACTGTCATTCCATATAAAAAAAGATGTTCCTCAGAACTTCGCAAAAAGTAGTTTCATGGTTTCAGGTGAAAATATATGAAAAAACGCAAAGAATTCAGACTTTATATATCTGCATCATATGTTAAATACCTACTGCTTTAGGATTTAAATGAGATATTTATAAAGTATATATATGCATATGTATATATAATTTAAATTTAAAATATACACATAATAATATCTTAAATTTTATATATACACATATATAAATTTTAAATCCTGAAGCAATAGGGTTTTTTGGTTTTCACTTTCAAATGTTTTTTCATTATTCAATTTGGCTAAATGAATCTTAAGGACCCACTCCTACATACACAAAAAGCTGCCATTTCAGCTAAAATCTTGATAAATTTTCATTACAAAATGGAAACTAAAACCAGAATTCATCCACCCCCAGACTCATCTTCATTGAGACTCAAGAAAAACTTTGTTTTGCCATGCTGAGCATTCAGCTTTTCTGAAGATGTACTGTCTTAATCCACCCTATAAATCATCTGATGAGTTCTAATTTTGTAAGCCAAAGTGACTTGACTGCTTGCAAGCAAGCATTTACCACATTGTATTTATGAAGTAGGATGTTCAGTGATATGTTCAATTTAGAAGTTCTTTTTTTGAATCTGTCCTAATCTGAGTTATCTTCCTTGAATATGGTATTGCAAAACTGCACAGCCTTTGCAAAACAAGTCCTAGGTACTGCTGTGATGGAAAGCAAACAAAGGAGATTAACTCACCTTTTTTTGATACCTACAAAGACCAACAAAACTCTGATTTTGGGTAATACACAACCCCAAAAAAAGTTCACCTTCAAATACATATAATGTTTTATCACTGTTTGCATGTCATGACACCTGAGTTTTCCATGCCCACATTATATCAGTGGGTTGTCACCATCTTCTGACGAGTATGCCCAGTGCTGCTTCTTTGTCATTTTCAGTTAATAAAAACTTGTGCTATGAAATAGAGTTTCCTTCTTTGTAAACTTTTAATTAATGCTATTACATATCAGCCTAATGTCTTTGCTTCATTCCTCAGCTTTTTTGTTGTTTCAAGGGAGGGGTGGGAGGGAGGGAGGGAGGGAGGAAGGAAGGAAGGAAGGAAGGAAGGACCAACAAATAAAAGTACATTATCTTTTGAGTGGTTGGTTTTGGTTTCTTTGGTTGCTTTTTGCACTGGAGTGTATAGAACAGGATGAATGGAGATGATAAGGTATAATTTTTTTTTTTTTAATATTATTGAGTTGCTTATGTCCCTATTAAAATAAAGATACCTTCATGATAATTGCAATAAAGTCTGAGTTTCTGGAATGAGAAATGTTTTTACCAATTCATGGGTGAAAACCAACAACATCTGTGTGCTGTATTTAGCTTCAGAATAGGGCACAGAATTTCATTCTGTCTGTTTGTAGTTTCCTCCTTCTCCATCAGGACAGAGAACCCTTCTGAGGATCTATGAACTTCTTACAGCATTGGTTATAAATAACATGCATTTAGTTTCTGTAGATTCCTTTCTGTTGCTGAAACTGGAACCACCACTTGCCAGGCTTTTTATGTCTGTGGGTAGCCAAGATTTTTTAAAATTTGGTGGCTCCCTATGCTTTTATGACCTGTGATTTAGATTACTTGAACTGATGTGACTTGACACTCTAACACTTCCCGGAAGCCACAGCAACTCTTTGGTGGTGCACTTGATAAAGTGACTTTTGTCATGTGCAACTGTGTTGTGACTGAGCAGAACTTTAATCTGCTTATAAATGCAGTTTGAAGTAGGTTGTTTCTCCTTCAGAAAATCTTGTGAGATTAGCTGTCTCATAAAATTGCTCTCTGAAGGCTTTAACACAACAGCAGAGATCAAGTGAAGCACTTTCATGCATGGTCTACAACTCATACCTAGTCTGTAGTCACCAGAGACTAACTGCTTTTAAAATTAAAGCAAGTCGGGAATGTAAAGGGAAGCATCCCTCAGAAGCTGAGGGTAAGCCATTTCAGAGAAGCGTATTAGACATGTCCTGCTATACTTTCCAAGAACGTGGGCTTGTGGGCTTATAGTAGATATAGCACAAGCCACTAACTGATAAAATCCCCATGCTCAGTTAATCCCAACGCTTTGTTTACAGTCTACGTGGGCAGTACAGGCTTCCTGAAGCAGGCACAGCGATGAAATTGCTCTGAAAAGGACGAAAAAGGATTTCAGGCTCCAACAGTCTGTCAACTTTGTTCACTACAAACACATGCAAAGTATTTCTGTAATAGAAGCACTGGAAAACAACCTTTAAGATTTCCCAAGACCCAAAAAATATTGTTTTATTCTTAAAACAAGTGGAGATACAATTCTGAAAACATAGTCAGCTTCCAGTCATGTGCAGGTGATGTTTATGGCACATGGACAAGCTATATGTAGGTGTTTAAGTCAGGGGAGTCCAGGTGAGCATGGCACATTGACTTAAAAGCACCTAGCTTGAATTCAATGCTCAGTCAGTGTGATTATTCTCCTTCCAGATCTGTCTGAGGTCCAGTGAGAATGTTGCCCATGATAGGTTAAATCCAAGCTAGAAGGACAGCATTACTTGAGTTTTTTCCTGCAGCTGGACTATTTGAACAACTTATTTTCCTGGGTGATGAAAGTTAGGTGTGGGAAACCTAGTAATTTCCACTGGACTACAACATGATTTTCCAATAACACTTCACTCCTGCCCACAGTAGAGCCACACTGTTCCTTCAAAGTTGTTCTTAAAGCAGTGCAACACAGCTACCCTGAGGCTTTACAAATTAATTCAGAAGGTTTTTTTACAAAGCAGCAGTGCATTAAACCATGCTGGAGTTGGTCTTAAGAAAAAAGGTTTTAAGCTTTTGTCATAGTTCCCTTCCTTTATTTAAAATCTTGTTTACAATCTAAGTCACCTGGAACAATGGATGAAATCAGAGAACACTGCATTGGGAATGTGTTCTTTCATAATGTGCTCTTTTTTGCCTCAAAAAAAAAAAGCTTAAATGCAAGTCGTGGACCACATGTTATCAGCCTCAGGAGAGTTACAGGTTTCATGGTCTAGATGTGCACTTTTCAAAATAATTTCTGCAATTTATCCAGCATGACATGTTTTTTTAAATAGGTAGTGGATCACGGATCTCTTTACAAAGTAATTAAGCAATTTGTTCAACATTTGGAATCAGATTTGCATGAGGGGTTTTTTTATTATTTCTTTGATGAAGAAGTAGAATACGGTATCTGCTGCTTTAGGTGAAGGATGTGGGTAGTTGGTATGACTCTGGAATTGACTATCCTGTTACTTAACCCCAGATACATTTACAATTTTAAAGTACTAAAGATCAGCAATGTTCATCCCCCTCCACCCCAGATAGCAACTGTGATATGATATGATATGATATGATATTACAGTCATATATTATTTATGTACATGTCCTCCCCTTAGTCAGCATCAATGGATTTACAAAGAATTATTTGCTGACAGGAATAATTTCTGGATAGCAGAATTAGTTCTGCAAGCTTCTGAGAACCACTGTCAGCAAGCAACATACTCAATATAAAAAGTTCTCAGATCAGGTGCCAAGATTTGCCCAAAATTTCGTAGTTTTTCTGAGCATATTGTGTTTTATTTTCTGGTTGTGAATGGCTGTTAATATTAGCAAAACTGCTGAGTGACAATTTCAAGGCCATAAAATTTTAGCAGTCCCTACAGTATGTAGGTCTGGCAGCTGTAATTCATAACAAGAAGTTTAACTTCTCTTTCAGAAATAAAACACAGAAATGACGATCCTATTGTTTTATGTCTCTGGACTGTCAGGTAAAGCTTATATATCTTACAGTGCTTATCAAATGGCAGCCTTCTGAGAAATAAAGCTGATAATTAAGTGAGTCTGAAAATTAGATGAGTGTAAATGCCAGAGTCACTGTCGATATACTGATTATAATCCAATGACTAAAAGCTGTTTCTTGTGTGAGTATGAAAATACTCATATCAGGTGTCAGTAGACCATAACAAGTAAATATTTTATACTAATTAGAGAATGAGGAGTTAAACTCTCCATCTGTTGAGACCATGTACTGCACGCAACCTGGAACTTGCCCCAGCACAAGGTCAGTGGAGACAGATGAGAAGTTTGGCAGGAGCCTGGATTCAAACTCCCTGCTTCTGCACCACAGAGAATTTCACCTGCATTAAACCATTTGTGAGCATTCAGATCCCACCTCTGCTAAGATCCTAGCCTAAGTGTAAAGAGGGATTAGGAGTGGTGCAGCTATAAACTCACAGGCACACAGGTTTTGTAATTTTCAGTAATGGCATTAGTACACTGGCACGTAAGGCAAAATGACAACATTTCACAGAATTGCAGAATGCTTTGAGTTGGAAATGACCTTAAAGACAATTTAGTCCAATCCATTTCTGGCAGCTACAGATGTCATCCTCTGACACTTACCTTTCCAATCATGCTTCCCATTCAATTTCATTTTTTCCAAACTTGAACCAACTATTTCAAGTGTCTTGTCTAAGCAGGATTCAATAAGGAAGGTTTGAACAGACTTCCTGGAAGCAAGAAAACACCTTCCACATCATAAAAAGTAGGATTGGGTTTTGAATGGAGAAATAGTAGTTTACCCTTCTGAAAAAAAGACCAGTGAGTGTTTGAACACTAAATCGTTGCTCTCAGCATGGGTTTTGTTTCATCTTCTCCATCACAAATCTCGTGCTTTAGAGGCCTTAATTTATTTGATTTTGACAGTATTCCCAATTACCTGGTCTTATCTTTCCTCTACCCCCTGGGAACTAAGGCCCAAATAAGTTAAAGCCAAAACTGTCAAAAGCATTCACTAATGTGGGGGGCTTAATTTAAGAATATTAAGCCGTCATCCTCCTGAACACTTAGCATTTCATCCGATCTTGTATGTTCAAAGCACAACTTCAAGTGATTTCAGCAGCAGTTGTGTGCTCAAGGCTTCCACAGATCTGTTCCTGGATATTTCATGCTGAGCACACAGAAATATAAAACTAACTCACAGTTAGTGGCCAGCTGTGAAAGAGCCGACTTTTTTGCTCTTGGCTCTGTTTGAATTTGCTTTGCTTTTAAAAAGGACTAAACCAGAGCATCATGCACCACACAAACCTGATTCATTTTTAAAGCACAGTTAATCTCATCGACTAGCTACTAGTGGAAAGAAGGACTGAGGCAGGCCAAAAAAGTATTAGAGAGGTTTGGATTTGTTTGTCTATTTGTTTTAGAGGGGTAAGGGGCTCTGTGCAAAAGCCAAGGGCTCAAGAAGGTCAGCAGATTTTTTTCAGTGAGGTGAATAAGGTATGAAAAGCCAAGAGTGTGGGAGAGTCTGCATGAGCTCTGTAACATCCCTCATGAACCTTCTATCTCCCATTCCAGATTATCTGTTCTTTGATGGTGTCTTTTCCCCAAAGACTGACTTACCTGCCTGTGTTCTCCAGGCTGCTTCTGCAGCAGAAAGTGACCCCATAGCAGAGGGCCAGGACAGACCCTCCCATGGGATATGAAAAAGAATGTGGGAAGAAATTACAAATGCCACTGGAAGATCAATCTCCCCTTTCCCAGAAACACACAGCACTGCTTTATGCTCCCTTAGCAGCAGTAGCAGCAAACCTGGCTGTGTGTGAGGCTGTGCAGACAAGAGGCAGCCTGGCTGCTCAACAGCAAGTTCTGCCATGACAGATGGTCCACGCTGCCTTGGAGAAGAGACAGAAATTATATAGTCAACAAAGCTAAAGACCCTTCACAGGGTCCCAATATAGCCTTTCCAAGGGACATCTCATTTTAATTTTTCCACTATAGGTAATCATGTCCTTTGTGCCCAGAATTGACCTTGTCTCCAGATGCATATCCAGAATGGAAGGCAGGTGGGTAAAAGTGCATAAAAGAGCTTTTCAGACACTTCCTCATTCCCAGCCACTTGATTTTGCAGTGAAATGTACATTATTTTGGATTCATAGACACCAAACACATCTAACAAATATTAGAAATCTCACAAAGCCTTGAAGAATGCCATTATCCCAGAGCCTGAGAAAACAAATGGACAGCCAATCTGCTCTGCAGGATCTTGCCATCCATCTCTGACTAAAGTTAAGAAGAATCTGTAATACCCTTCACCCTGGTTTTAAATTAATAACACTTGCATACTAAAGACTCCCATTAAACGTTTGATCCTGTAAAGTGCACAGGAAAGGGGCATAACAGAAGAAAGATTACTTTCTCCTTTTTTGTGTGCTTTGTAGTGAAAGTAACACTATATGTCACAAATACTCAATAAACCTGATAGATAATGTCCTCTGCCTGCAAAGAAACATGCAAGAAGACACTTTAGAAGCCCCAAATTTATTTATATCTATTGATTCAGCTGTATTTTCACTTCTGTGTTTTGAGAAAAGCAGGACTGCCTAAAACACGAACAGACCATTAAGGAGATGGTACTGCGTGAGTCCACGTGCCCAGTTCCTTCGTCAGCTTTCCACTGTTACTGTACATCTGCAATTATTATCTCTTTGTGTAGAGTTCTCGACTGTGATGTTTGTTGCTAATTTCATATGCAGCAGAGCTTGGTAGCGTTGTGTACACTGTGCTCTGTCAGGAGACATTTGGGACCAGAAGATGCTGTTGGAGCTTAAGCTCATTAAACTGCCTATGACATGAATGAGAGCTGCTTGCAAAGATGAGAGACACAGGGTGACCTCAATGAATACAAAATAAAACGACTTTAAAAGAAGATCTTCGTCTAAGAAACTGGATCATTAACTGACTGTGTAACTTGAAATTGTCCTTGGGGACCTATGTATGCACATATGAAAAGAGAAGAATGCTTAATGCATCTAGACTTGAAACATCTGTACAAGATCAGGAAATGATTGAGCTTTATTATTTAATTTTTCCCTTTGAGGAAATTCTAGATTTTTTTCTAAATTTTTTTTCAATAGAACAGGAACATTATGTATTATACAAATCCTCTCCCCCTAATATTCACCCATGACAAGTTGCGATAAGTTTAAGGGGAAAATGTTCTCATTACAACAATCATCTTTCTTTTCTCTCTTCCACTTTCATTCATGCTCCTATAACCCAGTTTACATCTTTATATTGCCTATGCTTTTTTTGTAATTTGTTTTAACTCCCCTGTCCTGTCCTTTGTATAATTTAGAGATGGTTACCCAAATATACACAGTATGATCACACATCTCTTCATAAAGACTGAATAAAATGTCATTTTTAGATGCACAGTTCTACCAATTAGGATTATTTTTTCATTTTTCAAATCAGATTCCAGTATATGATTGCTCCAGTATTTCTTGCACAAACTTATTCTAATAAGAATTGCAGTTACTTAACACTTCTCAAGTCTTACTCGTGTCCTCCTTCTGATTATACATTTTTCTGTTCTTACAAGCCTTTAAATCAGAGCCTTATCTCTCTTGGCACTATATCAATGCTTAATACTCTCCTTTTCCTGACTATGTAGCACGACTTTATAGCATTAATGTTCATTTTGACCCCTATTTCCAAAGCCTTGTTTTCAGCCAACTTATCCAAACTTGAACTGAGGCAAACTTTCACCTGCCATTTATAGGTAGTTTAAGATGATTTCTTTACAAAGCTCCAGTACACTGTCCAAATCGCTGATTCATTTCACATCTCCCTTTTGTTCCTCATAAGAGCCAGCTGTCAGTGAAGGCTCTACATAGATTTGTCACTCTGCAAACTCAAGCTCCTTAGGACCTTCTCTGCCACTGAAGACCTGGATTGCTGTGGGCTGCTGTAGGCTTTCCTGGAACATAATTTGGGGGACTCGAAAGCTGGAACAGAAGTCACTTATTCCTTATATCCCCAGTGTAGCCTTAGCCTATTGCACCCTGTTTCTTAAACCGGCTTTTAATAGGATGACGCATAACTGGAAATGCAGGAGAAGAGAAAAATTGAAAGGAGAAAGGAAACTTTTCCAGAAAGCTTAGGAAGAAGGAGGAAGACTGAAAACAAGGATGATGGTGGAATCGAAAACAAAACCATGTTTGTGCTGAATGTGGGGAGGAAGCAGGGGAAGCTGAGCTGCAGGGAGGAAGAGAGAGGAAGACCTCTTGGTAAGAATGAGTGCAGTGGTACTCAGGAGCAGGGCAAGAATCTATAACAGAAGAATAAAACAGATTAGGCAAGTGGAAATTTGTAAATGCCTGGGAGACAAAAACTAGGACTGGAAGCCAAGAGACATAAGAACACAAATAGCTTGGCAAAAACATGAGAAGGGATGAGAAGCTGCAATACAAGAAGACAGTCTGCAGAGAGGGGAAAGACCCAATATGAGAGCCTTGGAGGAAACAGTGATCAAAGACCTTGTGATACAATACAGAATTTTCTGTGCTCACCAGTTCTCTGCTGTCAGCAGCACGGCACAGCAGCTCTGCCCTGCAGGGACACAGCACCCTGCCCTCCTTGAGCACAGATCTGGTGATAACAGTTTGTCACATTCCATTAGACAATTTGTTAGTTCAAGTGGGAGAAGTCTCTGCAGAGAATGAAGAAACACTCATCCCTGCTGGTGACCCCAGCAGGTGTAGATATAATGCCATATGCTCTGAAGACTTGAGTGCTTATCTTTTAAAAGCCATGTACAGCTTATAGAAAATTAAACTATGTATTTTTTAAATACTGCCAAGCTAAATTCTTATCGATTATAAATTCACCAGCCATATTTATATACATCTTCATTCTCCTTCTCCAACGTTGAAGGCATATATTACTTTTTTAAAAGACCCTTCCTCTCACTGTACTGAAGGACTAATATTTTGAGAACAGATGATATGCATCTTCCAAAGAAGATCCACATGTATAACACCTGCCTCATTTGTTGCAGAATGCTAAAAGAGCATGACAGGGACATATAAGGTCTTTCTCCTGGGGAATTGCATCTGCCACAGACTATATGGGCCCACATGGTATAAGAGTTACCCTGCAGCAGAAGAGCAACATAAATCCTCTCATATTTTTCAATAAACATCTTTCCAATGACAGTCATAACATGGTCAATATTTTTGCTGGTGTATTTCTGAAAAATCCTGATAGAAAATCTGTAAGGTAGTGAGGAAGCAGACTGCAAATTAATGAGTATTAAAAGTTTTCAAAAAGAACTCTCAGTTTAATTAGGATTCAACTTTCTAATGATATAAAATCAAAGCAAACCATTACTACTTTGACTTTATATTCTACCAGTTTATACAGACACTTGAAAATACCTCTTTAGTCCATTTGCCAAACTTTCTCCAAGTTGTAAATAAATACTTCAGAGTGAATATGGGCTAAACCACATATTTTACATATTTAACTGTAAATATTTTAGGGATTTCAACAGAATGAGTATGCAGCAAACAGCAACTGACATCAAAGGAATACAAGTCCTTTTTGTCAAAGCTCAGGTGAAACCTGGACTGTTCATTCTCCTAGCCCTTGCCTCTGCCTTCTGTGGCAGGGGCAGTGTGACTGGAGGACTTGTTGGTGAAGATTGAGGTAAAAAAGACATTGAGTATCTCAGTCTTCTACATGTCCTGGGCAACCAGGTCTCACATTTCCTTCTGGAGACGTCCAATATTTTCTCTAGTTTTCCTTTTATTACAAATGTACCTGTAGAAGCTTTTCTTGCTGTCCTTCATGTCCCTGGCCAGTTTTAATTCTATCAGGTCTTTAGCTTTCCTAACTATTTTTCCAAGGCTGAAGACTTCAGCTTCACTATGTCTCTGGGCAACTAGCGCCAGTGTGCTTAGTCACACTCACAGTAAAAGAAAGAAAAAGCTTTTTCTTATGTTTAAATGGAATTTCCTGTAATTCAAACTGTACACGTTTCCTCCGGTTCCATCACTGGACACCACTGGAAAGAGTTTGGCTTTGTCTTCTTTACTCCCTCCATCAGGTATTTATACACATATATGTACCATAGTGCCTGTGCGAACGTGGTGGGAGAGAGGGAGTAAAACCTGTGAGAGAATGAGCATGAATGAGAGAAATAAGTTTTATTTAAATTTCACCTGGCCTCACGTATGGTCTTACATTGATTTTTATTACATTAATAGCCTAAATGTTCTGCTAAACAGCAGCTTAGATTTTTTCAGCCAAAGAAAATAAGTAAGTATGAGTGTGAAAGATGTATACCAAACACTGAACAGCATAAAGAGAAAACATCCATGAACAATGTGACATATTCAAGTCAAATTGCAATCGATTAGTCACTGCTGAAGCAGAAAATGAATAGAGGTGGTAAAGTGTTGATGAACAACTTCCAGTATTTGTGTGGGCAGCCACAGACAGACACACAAAGTTCAAAAATACACGTTCCTTTTGAAGCTTTTTTTTTTTCACTTAATCTTTTATGTTCAAAAAGTACAAAGGACATGCTTTAAACACAGTGGAAACTGCTATAAGAAATCTGGACTTTCCTGAGCTGTAGATTAAATACTTTTAGTTGTATTCAAATAAGTGATCTGAACAATTCAGCAGAAGTGTAGATTTCAGATTTCACTATGTACCTATAATATTCTTTCCTTTGCCTATGATTCAAGGACAAAACCACTCTGCTGCAGCAGTGACTTGCCACTATATATGCAAGTGACAACTAGAAACTGTGACAAAATCCATTTGCACAGATATGAGATTATAAGTTAAAGTAAACACACCACTGTTCAATCTAAATTCAGATAATTTTCATCACTATTCATAACAGAGAGGAAAGAATTCTGAAAGTTTTTTTAATACATCATATAACAATGAATATTCACAAAATAAAGACATAATAAAAGACCTAGAGTTGATAGTTTAGAGAGGACATTTTCAAGTGCTGTAATAGTGTATTAAATTATTTGACCCTTTTTTCACCCATGCCTTGTATCATCTGATTTATAATAATGCAATTACAAATATGACCATGTACCCTACTGGCTCACTCTGACCTTGTAAAACCACTAAAGCCGTTTGCAGTGTTCAAATACAGCACCACATGGCATTATCAAGGCTGAACACTAAAAGTGAAATAAATGGAAACCTAAGACTTAGTCATCAGGCTACCTGAGCTGCATACCTGAGAAAAACAAAATAAAACTATTCTATCGAGCAGAACTAGTGTTATTGCTACAGTCTTCCATCTTGAATCTATTGATTTGGCTGATTTTCTCTGAAAAGTCTAGAAGCCATATAGACACAACTTTTGCATACAATTACTTGTCAATAGTTCTTTCAAGAACAAAGTAATTATGATATTGAATGCTTAAATGTGTTCAGATGATGAAAACATAATAAGTGCTCTTATAAATATCTATTTAAAACCCTGTAAAGGCTTTGCAAACAGGTCATGATCTCAAGGTCTACAAGTCTCCGGGGCTTCACGGATGTCCACTGCACATCAAAACTTGACCTTGCTGATCAAGTTAAATTATTTGAATGCTATTAATGGACAAAATCAGACTTCTGTTGCCAAAAGGTTTTACACTGATAGTCATGTAAGAATTTGAACCATTTTAAGCACTATTACAGCTATTGCATACATTGGTTAGTACACATTGAATTAAGTATACATTAAAGGGAATCCCAGTGTAATTGACCTACTATGTGTCCATAAATTTGTAAACACATCAATTCAAGAAAGTTTATTTTTGCAACTCTACCCATCCTACCCATTAATTTTTGAAAAAAAAAATCTTTTCCATTTCTAAAATTTTGTTCATAAAGTTATACTTAACACTGAATTTACTGTGATATGTATGTCCACATTCTGCTTTTGCCATGGAATAATTACAGCTCTCAACATTTGATTTTGTTAAAAAAATATTCTGGAATTTCAATATTATAAGGCATCAGTATTTTCAGTTGAGAACATTCTGTCTTCTTCAAAATTTATAGAAGACTGAAATATTGTTGAACACCTTGGCTTTTGAATTCCTTGGTCAAATAGAGATTCTTCCCCTAGAGTGATTTTTGCATTCCTCTTCAGCTAATGAAGAAACAATTATGGATACTTTCAAGCAATTAAAAATGACAGTGGTCAGTTTAGTCAATTTCTAGACAGCTAGATGAGATTGCCAATCATGTATGCCACCATAGGACCATAAAAAAAATCAGCCTAATCAAAAATTTACAGAAATGTAAATTTTATGAACAGTTTAAGGAGCAGCTCAGGCAAAAACCTCAAATTCCAAATATACTCCATTTTCCTACTTACCTTCATATCAGCTATAAAAAGGGATTACTCTGGTACTCCCAAAGTCACTGAGACTCTCAGGACAGGACAGACTGTCTGTTCTGTCATATGCTTGTTTGCTCATGTGCCTCAGCCATATCATGAGATGCTCAGGGTGCCAAACCTGGGGATTAACACCAGGAGTGTGGCTGTGCAGAGACTGCAGTACAGAAGGGCGGGAAGCCAGCCACAAGGCACACAAAAAGCCATGCAGGTGATGATGGGCACTTCTGCTCCCACTGCCAGACACAAAACTGACACTCCTGAGTCGTCACAGCAGGGTCCTATAGAAAAGAAATACTGTGAAAGCACAAGAGTGGAAGGCACTGGCCCAATCTCTGCCTTTCATCTTTCCCCTCCCTTCTGGAAGCCACAGAGGTGCAGAACATTCAAACAGACTGTCAGAAGTGTCTAGGTGGCTTTTGCATATCGAGGTACAATGTGGATTAAAAAAACTCAAACCCAATCAAGCCACACCAAGCCACAACAAGCCACACCAAACCAAACCAAACCAAACCAAACCAAACCAAACCAAACCAAACCAAACCAAACCACACCACAACAAACAAACAACAAACTAAAACCACAAAGCCAAAAAATTATTTGAGTGAAAGATTACGTCGAATAATTTTTCTTTGTTTCCTTTTTCATGATGTCATGAGAAAGAAACTTTTGTCCTTTAAAAGCCAGTTTGATACAGGTTTGTTTCAAAAAGCAGTTAGGGGAACAACTCATATTAAAATGGCCATAAGTATTTTAATTTTAAATAAAACAGATGCATAGTTTAATAATTGTACTACAGCATAATTTTTCTCATTACAAATATTTTAGTTCCCTACTTTGCCTGTAAGTGTAACAATGCACTCAGTGATTAAATGCAGAATAAAATCCAAACTTCCAATTTAAATACAGCCATAAGAAAAACATTGCAAAAATCACATTTAAGGCAAAGGATTAATTTTGCTCAAGGAGAGTGAGAATAAGCAGAAGATGTTTCAAATTAACAATACATCAAAGCTTTCTGAAATTCTCAACTCTTCATTCTTACAAGTCTTCTGAAGGAAATTAATAGTAACCAGAATTCCTAAATATTTTTTCAAGGAAACACTAATAGGCATGCTGATAGTGCCATACACCCTTAAATCTCACCTCCTAGATGAGCAAACTAGAACTACATAAATAAGAGATTTTTTAAGATCAGAGACAAAAAAAAAATGTAAAGAGCTTGTGTAAGATTGATAAATTAACTTGAATCCAACACAGCCTTTTTTCTATCCTTCTGTTAGTGAAATTGAAAAAATACTTTCTGGTCACTGTGAATTAAGAAAAAGAGGTAACAAATGATTAAGATGGCAAACTCAGGGAAGATGGTTGTTAAAATCAGTGGCTGTTACGTCCAGCCAGGTCACTGTAGAAATAAAGAGTAAGTATAATAACTCACAACTCAAGGAGACCCCCTAGCTGGTGGACTACTACACCAATAAGCCTCTTAACCTTATTGTTGGAACAGTATTACTTGGAGCTGTACTTCTCGTATCCCATGTATGTGTTTCCTACCACTCTCTGTGTCAAGAGGAAAAGAAAACATACCTCCATTACTAGCATTTAGTGAAACTGGCCTGAAACAGGGGTTCAGTTTCTCTAGACTGTTAATGAAATTCCACCAAAGGGATGCTTTTTTATCATTAAACCATAAAAATGAGAGGAAAAGGGAAAAACAAAGAAAGAAGACATGCATTCGCCACTCAGTTGATGCTTTGTCTTGGTGGGAAGATTCCATTATTTCCCTTATAGCTACATTATGTGATAAACTTTTCTGTATAATCTCTATGCAAATGTCATCTTGTGGGGCTGTTGATTTAGGGACAATATCTTTTTTCCCCCCATAACATGAAAAACTGTTTTTTTCAACAAAACACAAGGCCTGTTCTACAGAACTTGCTTGCAAGAGACCAAGTTCTTAAAATTTTTCATCTTCTTTGTGAGAAGCAGCTGGAATTGGTTGATTGTGTAGAGTATTGTGAATTACTCAAACCCTTAAACTTTAAAAATTATGTCTAGATTCTTTTTTAAACTGAAATTCAGTGCTACATTTTTTCATCTGAGCAGTTTTAACAAAAACTTATCTCCTTCAAAAGTTCCACTCACCGGCTTTCAACAAGGAGCTACAAGGAAGTGGGGGGAAGATTAGTACAAACTCCAATTAATTTATTTCCTGGAAGTGGTAGTGTCATTTGGGATACATTTTTAAGGCAGTGGAATTTTTGGGCTGCAGCAGAGCTGACAGCACAGTGGTGGCTGCACAGACATTTCTACCACCCCAAAGGTCATTTGCAAACTGCACTAGCTCTAAAATGTCAACTAACTGATGATGGATGGATGCAAGTAGTCCTATGCTTTGGCATCTGTGTTCTGAACTCTGTAAATTGCAACTTGGCTATGAAATGAAGGAAGTTCTGTGTCACAATGTGCAGAGAGGAGTTACTGAAAAAATACAACTACTGCATCTTGCCTGTACTAATTTTGGGCTAAAGAACTGCTACAGGCTGAGCTTCTGTGTTTTTTGTTTCTTAACACAGGAAAGTCAGAAGGGAAGGAGAGATATTGTTCTAGTTTGGTTTGGAAAACAAAATTATCTGTAGAAATAGAACAGAACATTTTTATACATCCTGTCATTTACCCCTGTGTGGGGGAAAATTATGTGTTTAGTGTTTGCATACTAAGAAAACAGCTACCTGTTTTCAACTAACAATTATCTGATCAGTTGAGTCAGAGTCAAGTTTGAAAATGGTTTTTATAATGCATATATGCAAACTCATGGAAAATTCCCATAGATAAACAAATTGCAAAAATCATACTCCTTTTTCTGTCAAAGCCCCTATAGAATAGAGTGAAAATTAAATCAGTGGAGTTCCACAGAAGTGGCATGAATTTCTGAACAAATCATGGGAGAATCTACAGCATTTAAAGATAATTTGAGGTGTCTGGAATACATAAATATATCCAGGGGGTCTCAGCTCATTGGGCCTTTAGAATAAAGTCTCTCCTTAACTTCAGTTTTAGTTGCTTTATCTTAATGTGAAACAACCCATGTTCAGCACTAATAAATTAGTGTTTTCGCAGGTTACAATGATTATAAATGCATTCTATTGTGTAGGCAACGAATGGGTACAATTAGCAGAATCCCAGGGGACCTCAGAACTAGCATATAAATCTCTGCACATTCTTAAAGTGACAGCACTTTGGCAATCACTGCTAAGGGGACTCTAAGGAAAGCCAGAGCCTGCAAGTCTCTGTACTGAAGGACCACCGAGAGGAAGCTGAGCAAGTTTCCTTTGTTTGAATTGGATTGCAAATTCTACGCACAAAAATATGGCCCACAGCTGCTGTTAAAATATTATTTCATAGCGAAATTGATTTCAAGAAGTGTTATTTTGTTAAGGAAAGGGAAACACAGTACTCTGTAAGCTTAAGTAGCATTTCTCCAAAATGTCGTTCTTTAAAAGTACCTTGTTGCAAATGTTTCAAACACAGCAAAATACCATTTTCCAGTCATGCTTCAGCATCAGGGCCCTGACCCCAAAAAAATGTTATGTTGAGGCTTTTTAGGGTAAAGTATTATATTATCATCTCTCATGGTGTCCTAATCAAACCAGGACTTCTCAAATCAATGCTCACAATCTCTGCGACATTTTAATTAACACCAATAACCGGCATGAAAACATAGGACTACCATTTAGTTTCACAACTCATGCAAATCTGATATAGATCCAAAATCAAGCAAAACCAAGCAGCAAGGAGGTTTACTCATCCCATGGCTGAGACTTCTTTTTCTTCTCCATTTTCAAATTGGCTGTTTCACGGAGGGTTTAAGATTCAAATTTATTGAAGCCAGAAGGAACAAAGGTTTAGAACCATTGCATAGATAAAGAAAATTAGTTTAGAATTCACTATTACGGCTCTTCTACAAAATAAGAAAAGGCAACTTCAGTAACAATAGAATAGGCAGCTGAATTCCATCCCTATTTACTCTTTTGAAATGGAGGAACTGAAACAAAGATCAGAGACTGCTTTATCATAGGTCAAGTTATCCCCAGCTGAAAGCTTTGGTATAGAACAATCACTGAAATAATCAGTCCTCAGAAGTGTCAAGTTATACTTACGGAAAAACATTTGCAGAATTGGGATCTAAAACATCTGTCTCTGAAGTAATTCAAGGAACATTAGTCACACTAATCTTTTTCAAATTTCATTTGCACTTGAAGAGATATATTAAAAGTATTCAACCAACAACAAGCCAGTTGTTCTGAAATGTACTCTTTGAATCAAACTGCACTAAATATCACTAAAGCAAATCCCACACAGGGCAGGTTGTTACAGGATTCGTGTTTCCCCTGAAAATTCTCCTCTACAAATTATCTAGATAACTTATTCAGTAACAAAAAACACTAGAAACATCTACTTCCGTGTCATCATCTTAACCTTCTCATGAAAATTCACCCAAATTTTTAAAACACAACAGCAAGGATGGTCTGTTGAAGAACCTGAATCATTTGTTTGGGCCACATTAGGAGTGTTACCAGTGGGTCCAGGGAGTTTATCTTTGCCTTCTACTCAGCACCAGTGAGACACACTTGGAGTGCTGTGACCAGTTCTGGGCACCCCAGTCCAAGAGAGATACAGAGAGACTGCAGGGCCCAGGAAAGAGCCCAGAGGCCTGGGGCTGTTCAATGTGGAGAAGAGTAGGCTCAGGGGAGTTTAATCAATGCATATGAATTTCTGAAGGGAGGGTGTAAAGAAAACAGAGGAGGACTCCATGTGGTATCCAGCGACAGAACCACAGACAATGGGCACAAACTGAGACACGGGAGGCTCTGTCTGAGCATCCCTTTTTTACTGTGAGGGTGATTGATCACTGGCAAAAAAGCCTGCATAAAGCAGTATGGGTGGCAGTGATAGGAATTACAGTCAGTTCTCTTCCAGGGGAGTGTCCTGTGTGACAGGATCATATCACTTCTTGTTGACTCTACCTCCTGCTCTTCAAATGCTATACTTCTTTCCACGAAATGGGGCCAACATGCCAAAATTAATAGAGGCTTGAACCTAGATTACATGGGTCTAATCTCAAATTAGGGCCAAACCATGACAATTAAACGTTGGAATTCTTCCATCAGTAACCGTTTTACCTGCAGTGAATGATGAACAACTTGCCTCCAATCATCAAATATTTGAAAGACTGCTGTACTTCCTGCTCTGGGTATCACTACTGTGATCTGCTATACTGCTTATATTATATTTCCAGATAAAGCCCCTTTAGGGACTTTGGAGGGCTGCCTTTCCTGGGAACCCTGAGGAGCTGACAACTGCCGAGATTCTCCACTCTGCCAATAGGAAGGCGATTTCACATGCGTGGCTGTAGGATTTTAGCCTTTTGTAAGCCTTCTAGAGAAAGGGTAGTTTCTCGTAAATTAAGTATGATATTTGGGTAAGTCTATCTGTTGATCTTATCTGGAATGCCTGACATCAACTCTGATAATCTCGGCATACACACCTATTTCTGGAAGGCACAGCATGTAGTTATAGCAACCTGGTCTGAGAACAGCACAGAGTTAGATATATAGTATTTCCCTATTTGCCATTCAGCAACATATTTTATTTTACACCTGTTTGGTTTTGTACTGGAAAAATCATCCAGAAAGTTTGTGTAGTTTCCATCCTAGGCAGTTTTCAAGGGCTGACTAGATAAATCACTGAGCAACTTCTGATCTCAAACCTGCTGCTGCTTGGAGTAGGAGGCTGAACTGCAGATATTTTGAGGTCTCTTTGTCTGATTTTTCCTATGACCCTATGTCAGTTTTTCTCCTTTATCTAAATTTTTCCAGAAGTTTTGCTGGTGCTTCTGCAAAGGTTGTAAGAAGAAGATAAAATCTGACTGTTCTGGTGTTGGACACATCATCAGGTCATCTGACTACAAGTGTAATTTTATTCTGATAGAAAATGTCTGCTAACTCGGTCCTTTATTTTTGTTTCTGGTTGACTGGGATTTTTTACCAGATTGGACAGATAAACTCAAGACAAATTTAGCAATGGATTTTGTCTGTACAAGCAAACCCTGCCATGGGCACTCACTAAAATATCAAAATATCATTTGCATTTTGAGTTGTGCAAGTGATCGTCTACATCACTCAAAACAACTCCTGCTTCCTTCATTAGGTGGCAGAGACCTGGAAAAGAAAAGCTGCCAGATCGATTTCAGGCTTCTTATGATTCTGCTGAGAGAGATGGAAAACTAAACTGGGAATTATCACATAAAAAAAATTCTCTTACTTTCAGTTTGTCTGAGTAAATTAGCCCAGGTGAAATTTTCTGGAGAATAATGAAATGGAAGATCTCTTCCAATACACGTCAGAGCTCTTACCTACTTTCAGCACTGTATATGCTATATCCCTCTGTAAAAGTGTGCTTTTCCCACATAAACATGATGTATGGTGCTGTAATAATGAAGTTGAAGTTGGCCTCATGAGTTTCTATGCCTTGCCTTTTCACTTGATTAATTGCATCCAAATCTGACAGTTGGCATTGAGACTGGGGAGCCTCAGTCAAGAGCTTTCTTAGCTGCATTTCAAAAGCCTTTTTCACGTCTTGCAAGAACAAGACATTAACTGGACCTGCTACTGAGAAGTAAATTATTCTTACAGAAAACATGTTTTAAAGCACAGTTTAGCATAAAACCCTAATCCTCTGACAAGCATGCTGATGGCGTGCCCCTTACCAGGTTAATACGACTTTATTCTGCTATCAGTTATTCAGGATGTGAGAGAGAAGTGGGAATTAATGGATATTGGGAGGGGTGATGAGCCAGCTGGGAGCCTGGGGAGTGATGGACAGGGACAGGGGTGGTGGGAGGGGAGGGTACAGGGCTCTTTCTGGATCTCAGTAATGAAGACCTAACCACAAATGGCTTCATAAAATAGCTTAACACAGAATAAAGAAAGGCCAGCAGATATTACAAGTAATACCTTATATCCCTTCAGATGGCTGGAACCCCATGTTGATGCGGCATTGATGGATGGGATCTGCCCAGCAAGTTATGGGAAAGTCTATCCAGGTTTTGTCTCCATCACCTCACCCCCGTTTGCCTTCCTACCATGCCCAGTGCTGAAAATGGGCGAGGCTGGTCAGTGTTGCTGCATTCCCAGCAGTGCCTCTCAAAAACACAGACAATGAGCACAAACTGAATTACAGGAAGTTACAGTCAAACACAGTAAAAACCATGTTTTGCCGTGAGTACAGACAAACCCTGGAACGCAGTGCACAGAAGGGCTGTTGAGCCCCCATGCTTGGAGATACTTGAAACCCTGCTGGGTCTATGCAGTCTGCGCTGGCTGAGCATGCTTTGGGCAGGGCAGTTGGACCAGACCACGTCCAGAGGTCACTTCCCACCACTCCCATGCACTCATTCCATGAACCGGAGTAAAACACATTTTGTAGCCTTTGCAATCTAAGTCATTATTAAGACCAAGTTTCTAGAGACAAACCAAATCTTTTCTACTCCAGCTAGTATGTTACCCAGAACATTAAAAAATGAAAAGAATGTAGGATGTGTCTGAACCAAATTATTCAAAAGCTGAGAAATGTAAATTATGTGACTGCCTTAGCAAACTTTTTTTGACACTTTCTTGAAAGATGATTTCTAAAAAGCTCCTGACTATCCTTACCCAATCTTTTTAACTCTTTAATCAGCATTAGTCATCAGATCTGTCAGCTCTTCTAATGAAACAGTGAATACAAAATCACCTATCTTCTTGTGGGCATGTATTTTGATGCAAAAAGGAGATGTTTCAAGATTAAACGTCATTTTTCTCATTTTTACAGCTAGTGAACAAGCAATGAGATTCTAGTCACTATTAGCTTTGGGATAGTAGGTTAGAAACACTTTCGTGTCTTTAAGATGCAGAAAAAGTCTTCACAGCAATTTATATATTCAAAACACATCTCCAAGCAACTCTGCCTGCAGCTGTGATTGCTCAGCAATTATTTAAAAGAGGCTTCAGGTATCACAAGTTGGATCCCTAGATAATGCACTTTCAATGTCCAGATCTGAAGATTTCTGCTTAAGTAATTTGCCCTTTCTCATGTACTAACTTCGTGGCAGAGGCAGGGACAGAAAGCAATTTCCCAAGCTTATATTTATCTTCTTTAACCTTTCTAGTCTTTACTCTGTCTAGTATCACCCATATTCTCTTCATAACATTCAGCTTCCTTATCCAACAAGGCAGAGGAGGACCCACATACCTCTGCTGTGCAACCTTAATTCACCCAAAGGCACTGGACAGATGGACTCTGAGCAGTAACAGACACATGCTGTCTTTTGGAAAAACTGTGACCACTGAATAGAGATTACTAAGTACACAGTCTGGCAGCTAAAACATATTTATGCTAGCAAATCTGAGTTTGCTGAGTAGTCATTACAACCCCAGCCAATACTGAATACTTCCTTCCAGCACTGAGTGAGTGTATGGAGAAATCCCCTGTGCTCCTCAAAATTTAAAACTAGCCTGAGAGGGAAGTACGATATAGAAACAAGCTGAGTTCATGTTCCTTAAATCAGAAAGGGTTTTAAAACTTCTGTATCCGCCTTTTAAACCAATATACAGCTGTAGCCACAACACTTTTCCATATGGAGCAACCACAAGATGGGAAAAAACTACACTCCTTGCTAAAGTGTCAGTGATTTGTTGGTCACAGAGAAATGGCAAGGCACCAACTCATGAGCATCTCACTTGTAGCTATACACTATTTTTTTTCAGGACATCAGCCCTACTTATCTGTTTTGATTCTTCTCCTATCTTTGTTATTTTTTGTGGCTAGTGTTCTTATACATGAATGAATATTCAGTGCAGTTTAATCTTTGTTATTGGGTTCTTCGAAACTATCATGATCTCCACTACACCCTGCAGGAGTTCAGGATGGTCTGAATTTCATCCAAATACATAGAGACCTTTCCCACACACACACTCTAAGATTGATCATCCTGGTCAATCACATTCATAGGTCTAAATTAGACCTCCTCCAATCATCCTCTAGCTGACCTTAAGCTGGTCCTCAAGGAGAGATTTTTCCTAGGATATCAGTTTTGTGCTCAACAGAGAAGGAGAAATGACCAAAAAAAAAATTGGGGGAGTTATGCTAACGAATGTGGGTGAGATAATGTACCCCTGTTTAAGTTCCATTACACTGGAAGAAGGATTGTTGAAAAAAAAACATGCCATAATAATCACCGCTTAAGATGAGCTCTCTAGCAGCCAAATTCCATGTATATTTATAAGAACAGTTTGTGATGATAGTTAGATTTCCCAAGGATATTCTAGTGGAAAAAAAAAGGCTGGATGCACACAGAGTGCAAGCAAAAAGAACTGCAGTGCTCAGTTGTTCTGTTCTCCTTGCTGTACTGGAGCAGTATTTATTTTAAACTCTGTTTGACTTGATCACACTTCCACATTGAAAATATCTCTATTACTTGTTGCATGTGTGACTCAATCATTATTTATGGTTTCAGTTTAAAAGTCTTCCTTTGACTTAACCAGTGAATTATCTATTTTTAAGTTTTGTCAAAATCTTCCATCTGTATATAAAATGAATATTACTTTCTTAAAAAAAAAGAAAGTTTATATAATTTAAATTGTATTGCCAGCATTTGCTTGTTCATTCAGGAATCCTGTGGGCCAGAATCACATCTGAGCTACGAAGTTCTACATTAATTGGCTTAATTTTTAAACAAAATGGCTCAGCGTAATTTCTAAAGATTGTAGAGGACTGGTGGGAGCAAATTTCTGATAGAGTCAATTTCATAGGAATAAAGTGAGTCCTTGTTAAACTAGCAGACCAACAGAAAAGGACTGTTTCGAAAGAAGCAAAACTGAGTTCCTGTTTGCAGCCAGGAGTAAAACTAGAATACATTTCCATCAATGAGGAAGAAAAGGATCAATAGATGAGTAATTTTGAGTAGAGGAGGCAGAAAAGAAACATGATATTTTCAAGCTCCATGTTACCTTTTATGACAAAGTTCATTGTCAATAGTTTATCACCTTTTAGCTCACTGCCAGTGACTTCCAGAAATTCCCTCTAGTTCCTTCACAACAAAAGCATGATCCAAACAAGCAATAATGAAGCTCCAGATTGAACCAAACACTAACAAAAATCAAGTTATCAGTCAAGGGTCTCAGTGTCATAGAATCATTTGGGTTGGAAAAGGCCTCTAAGACCACCAAGCCCAACCATTAATCCAACGCTGCCAACTCCATCACTAAACTATGCCCTGATCTTGAACATTTTTGTTCTTTTGCAGCGGCCCTTCTCCTTCCTTCACTGTTGCTTCAAGGCCCTTATTTCTGTCTCTGCAGAAGGGTCTTTATAGGGCCAACTGCCCTCATTTATACAGGGAAAAGTTATAGCTGAGAGTGAAAAATAATTTCTGTGCAGGTAAAGATTTTCAGGAGTGTTTAAATGATTCAGGAAACACAACCCTCTAAAAATAGCACTGGCTTTTGAAAATGCCCATCTATTCTTTCTTTCCCCTGAAAATTGACTGTCTGCAGTTGGTTATACAGAACCAAGACTAGTAATGGGTGGTTCAATGTTTCTTGAAGACGAAAGACTCATCTGATGAAACATGAAATAGTTGAAGTTATCTCAAGTCAGTGCATATAAAAAATATTTCATTTCACAAAATAGGTTACATTTTTCTGCTGAAGAAGTTATAATTTTGCATAAGCAATCAGTATGTGATTGAACAGAAACAGCCTGAAGTGAATATTTCATTATAAGGAATTTTTCCCTCAACTATACTCAATAAAACAAAAATTACTCTGACTTGCTTGTAAAACTAAAACAAATTTGGTCTTTTATACTCCTATTGTCTTTCAGCTTTAGTACAAACATTCATTCCAGGCAACTAGCTACAGTTGTTTGCTAGCTCATATCTCAAGTTTAAATGCATCAACTGACCAGTGTAAATAAATTTCAGGTATATAATATTACCATTGTTATGTTACTATTCTGTCTCAAAATGTTTATAACTCCATTCAAGATATAAGAAAAATGGCAACAGTATGCCCTGAGCAAGCATTTCAAGTGCTGATGTGTTACACGGTAGTTATAAATTAACACATTCTTTTCCAGTGATTACTTAGAAATAGTAATCTTCTTATCCAGTTCCTTATTAAGGATTTGGAGCAAAACACCAATCACGGTGTTTTGCTCCAAATGCCACGGATTTTCCCAAATTATTTTATAGAACCTCTGAAGGAAGAAAAGGTTTCACTTCTGTTTCTGGTAGCAAAACGTGTGCATTCACATTTCTGTTATAGAACCCTACATCACAGAAGACAACATGGAAGATGAATGCTATCATCTCTGCTGCAAGGCAGCACTTCTTGAATAAACATTTGAGAGCAGTAGACATAACAGTACTGTAGGACCACTTATATTCTGCATAAATAGGGATACCTATATATCAGTTAATTCCCATACTAAATATTGAAATAGATGATAGAAGGTACTGACATGAATATTCTTATGGGAGAAAGTTATTTCCTTTTGTTATATGAAGTATGAAAAGAATGACCCATGTGTTTAAATAATGTTGAATTTGAATAATTTTAAAGTTTACTTTAATGTACCCTTTTTTTTGTCTTATGTTAATTGTACTGTTAGCAGTATGAATTATTTCTGGTAATATTTAACTTTATGCAAATTGCAGTAAATGTAGTTTCATATTTTAGCTCTTATGATTTCTTTTTCTTCAGACTATCAGTTAAGATCTGTTAGTTGAGTGCTTCCATTGCTTCTGGGATCTGTTTTTTACTAAATCTATTGGCATAAAAGGGCATCTGTCTTCTGCTTTAAATCTCATTTACACATATTTGTTCTTCCCACACTTTTCCTTTCCATTCTCTCCTATGCAAATGATGACCACTTTCATTTCAAAGGAAAAACAGGGTGGAGGAAAAGAACAGTTCTTAAAAGCTAGTTTGGAAATTATCTAGCAGCTATTTTCACAGAATTTTTTTCCCAAATCTTTATAAGCACTCCTTCTCTAACTAACAGAAAAAAATAATTGCTTCATAAGACACGTTTATGAAAAAAAAAAACCAGACAAAACTTCAATAAGGTGCTGTGTAGGTATCATGGTAAAGGAAATATTCATATAATTTTTCTTTCACGAAAAGATCAATTGTATAAAAGCCTGCCAATAAATCAGGGAAGTACAGTGCTTGCTCACTGAGGATAGGACAAGGACTAATGGGTTATATTACTAAAGTAATTTGATATTTAGGATACCCCACAGGATACTGAAGTTAAACTGCTGGAGTTTTCATCAATGGACCTCTCCTCCCCTCCCCTCCCTTCTCTTCCCCTCCACTCAACTCCTTTCCCTTCCCCTTCTTTCCCCTCCTTTCCTCTCCCGTCTCCTCCCATCTCCAAAGCAGAGTAGTCCTGGTTTCATGAAAGGAGTAGAGGACAAAAAGGTTTTTGCGGACCATTCGTTTTTAAACCAAAAAAGCTTTTAGTTCGAAGTTCATCCATTTGCAGACTCTTTTTTTTTTTTTCTAACTTACAGAAGAACCACATATTTCATTCTATGCCTTTAGGACGTTATCTCCAGTTTGCTGAAGCGAAACAAACAAGCAGTACTCCTTCAGAAGCCCATTACATGCATTTTCCCATCCATGCATGGTGTTGGAGCTAATCAGGGAGTCTCCATGGGACAGTCATGAGAAACTGTTGTGGCCGCAGGAGAAGCTCCCAGTTCTTACAGGGAAAGAAAGATTCTCCTGAAAAAAAAGAAATCAGTGCCTTTCAGAAGGGGCTGCACGTGAGGGCTTCTCATGTGTGGGGTCTGGGTTGGCCTCATTACCTCCTCTGCCCTGCTCCCACCCTCATCTCCAGCTTCCCAGCTCCTCTGGGGGAGCTATCCAGCGCCCTGACACCCTTTCTTACCCAATATCTCAGAAAGCATATATTGTCACTGAAATAAGGACACAAATATCCAGAATTTTGGGGGACCCTTGCAGTTCCCCAGTTCCCATTTGCAAATTCTCCTGGTTTTCTTCATTCTTTTTTTTTTAAACCAGATATAATTTCTTTTGATAAAACTTTAAACAAAAATAGAAAATGTTTGGTATTTTCACAAAAAGGCAGTAATGGATGGAAATAGTGATGAAAGCCATGGCATTTTCATGCATTGTTCACTGGTGAAGAGGTAAACACTGATCTGTCACAGTCTGGCTGCCATCTCGCCAGGAGTAAAGACATTCTCACTTCCCTCTCAACTCCACCCAGCTACCTTTTATATTGCTTTTCTCAGGGCAAAGCCCTGCTAGCCACTGCTACCTGCAATCTATGCCACACCCAGAGGTAGTGACAGATCACCGAGAGAGTGTATTATATTTGCTAAAAATGGGGCATGGCTCCCAAAATCCCCGAAGTGGCAAGACATCTGCTACAATAAATGTTTTACCATAACCAAAAGAAAGTATGAATGTCAATGAAGAAATTATTCTTGTGCTCAAAATGAATATTGTAAATCTTTTCTTCTGGTGCCACCAACCACATTTTCAGGTTTAACAGTAATTGCTACATGTCCATTAAAAGAGTAGGTTGAAACTATTGATAGAGTCTCTTGCTTGCTTGGGGAAAGTTATGCTGAACTAAGAAATGAGTGGTCATGCAGGAGCGACTGGAAGAATGATGGTAGGGTTGGGAATTGCCACAGGGAAAACTCACCCGTGTCTTCCACACTTGTTCAGAGGTAGCATCTCTGGAAACTTCCTATGCAGAAATCCACCATATGCAACAACAGAACCCCTGAGTGGATGGATGCCACCAGCTGTTTTCAAATGATCATGCTGTGGACACCACGAAGAGGTTTTATGAAAGAAACTCAGAAACAGACCTGCAAGTTTGTTGCATGCAATGGACACAGCTATAAGTCTATTGAAGTGTAGCATATAATTGTATTTCGCTGTTGTGGTTTAGGAATGGTATTCCTCAATTTAGTACTCCCACTAAAACCACAATGCCGCTCCCCTCCACCCCTCCAATCGGAAGCGCAAAAGGCAAAGATCATGGGCTGAGATAAGAACAACTTGCTGGAAACAGCAATGAGATAAGAAAACAAACCCTAAATGGCAACAATACCAATGACAGAGAGTACAGAAAAAGAAACAGTTCATTCAGAGAAACCCCAGATTATAACAGACAATACCAGATGGCTCCCTCCACCTGACTGAATCCCTTCCTCCTGGAAGAGAGTGTCTTTCCCCTGCTTGCAGCAATGATGTGAGGTGGTATAGAATAATCATGTCCTGGCCATGTCTCCTCCTGGCTACTGCAAAAATTAACCCTGCCTGGCTAGGGATAGGAACCAGGACATATGTCTAAAGATCCCACCTATGAACAATTCTAGGCTTTCTATCGTAAATGGAGCCCTTAACACTACCATTTTGGCACCACTGAAATTCTGTGGGAACGTTCAGAGATAATGGGAGAGGCAGTGGGAAGTCACCACATAAACGCACTCAAAATAATCATATTGAGACTTCAGAAGACACTTGAAATGTTTTTCTGAAGAAGAGACATAAGACAATTTGAGATGAAACTCGATGCTCTGTGTACTTCCAGAGTTCATTGCAGCAGCACGAGATCAGTGCCAGCACAAGTGGGAGCAGACCAGCTGCTGCAGTGTGGGAAGCCAACCAGGCTGGTATACCCCACCCCGCACAGCACAGGTTATTTGCTTAAGGAGCACACCAAGCTGGGTCTTACCTATCACTGGGTACCTCCAGCAAGTGAATGTACGTCCCTTCATCACTCCGTGTGCTGTTTTCACATCCTCCATTTCATAGTAAATCAAAAGAAGATATTGCCTCCATGTTCCATGCTCTGGTGCTGGACAGGCAGCTACTACAGGTTGAGAAGTCTTCATTCATTTCTGAAGTTCTTAATTAAATACTCAAGAGGGAAAATCCCAGTCACCATCAGTTCTGGTACAAGAGGTCGAATCAAGTATTAAATGAAAAAACAACAAGGTGTGTAACTGTGTGGGCAGAACAGAATGAGATACAGAATCTTTGACCTCTGCGTTTCTGGTTAAAATCTACACACAGCTTTATATTCAGTTAGTTATAAAAAGTATCTTGCCATTTGACTCATTTCTGTATGCCAAACTTCTGAAGGAAATTTATTCGTAGTTATATTTGAATCACTGTCTATATGCCTTGACACTTCAAATCAAAACACTAGAGGAATCTAATGATTTTAATTCTAATGATTTAAAAAAAGAATTAAAATTAAGTCCTACCTGGCCTTCTGTATAATTTTTCCACTGGGAAATCTCTCAGGAGTCATTTCTATGTTACAGACTTCAAAATCAGATGAAGCTTCTAGCCTGAAAAGTCATCTTCTTGCTCCAGCAAACCAATATCTTTTTGGTCATTCCCTTAATATTGCCCATCCCACCTTGATTTGCTGTTCAGGCTTTGTACTGTTTGTTTTGCCACTGGGGGCATGCATTTTCTTAAAAAGCAGAAAAACACCAGTAGCCAACAGTCATAATATCCACAATGCAACACAGAAGTTACATATATCACTTCTGTAGACTTGAATAGCCTTAAATTGATTTGCTCTTTTGTCCATAACAGAACAGCTGTGTAGTTCAGTGCAAGCTGAAATCCATCTAAACTTGTATGCAGAGCCAATTTTACAGGGCAGTCATCCAATGTGAAAATGTGAGGCCTCCATACATTAATTTCGCTTTTTCTCCCAGACATAATGTTGTCTCTGAGCCCATGTCTATATTTAGGTGTCTGCATCCAGGATGTCATGGCTGTGTGGTCTTCAGTACCAGTCACAGTTTGTTTAAAGTCAGTCCATATACACAAATGGGTTTCAGATACAATATCGGCTAAAGTTCAGATGAATTAAAACACTTGAAAATATTTAAATCTACTTGGAGGTTTGGAAGACAGAAATGCAATACAAACAGCTTAAAGATGTCCAAGTTTTATGTTTGTCACATGTGCTTTTAAGTATAGAGCTGTACTTCACAGAAAAGAGGGAAAAAATGGTGTAGGTAGCTCCAAAACATCCAGCAAACATCCCCGCTGTATCTCAGAACAGCTTATAGTATATTTAAAGCCAATAATAAAGCACAATAGCAGCACCCATGGGGACAGTGTGACAGCAGAGCATCATCAACACCTTTTCTGGTGTGCAATTCTGGGAATTCACCAGAAATCATTTTCAGACAGACTGTGCTGTGTTCTACTGTAGAAAACTACAACAAAACAAACATCCTCCCTTAAAAGCATCTCTGCTGATCTTATCAAGATAATATTTCTTCTCAAGTTAAATCTGGTCATCAGTTAAACTCTGGAATATACATGAAGGGCAGACCTGGTTATCGCCCAAGAGCATTAGTGCCCATAAATCTCCAGGTTATCCAACCAAAAGCCTGTCCTCTGCTGCAGTCATCCTTCAGTGTCTGTATTTAGCATGGCTCCAGAAACAAAACCAAAGACCTGAGTTAAATGGCTGAATGAAGGAAAAACACTCACGTAATTGGATTGTACTTCATCTGTACATCCTGCAGAGCAGACACCAAACTCAAGTGACAGGGATGCTCCCCTACTTTAAGGACTGACAGTGTTGGGGTCCAGTACCAGTTGGTGTCATGCAGACTTTTTGAATTTGCAGAGAAAAGCAGAGACCTTTTGGGAAGGCTGACCTCCAAGACCATTAGCTGTGAAGTTGTGCTGCTAACCACCAAAGCTGTGGTGTGTCCATAGAATTCTTCCTAAATAAATGGAATAAACTCATTAAAACTAATACTAGCTGTTTCCACTCATTCTGCAACACTCAAAACCTCTTCACAGAGACTAAAGTACAAAGTTCCTGCTTCTCTCACTTCAGTCCTGATACCCTCTTTCTCCAAAAAGAAAAAGGAAAACATTGCTCTGAAATGAACAGCTGAAAACTGTAACAGATGAGGACAGCACAGCAGGATTAGATAAATGCTTAAGAAGCAGAAATATTTTAGTCTTTTCATGTAAATATTCCTAGTGCTAGATAAAAAATTAAAAGACATTGTTTGCAGGGGGCTTCTGAATTTCTGAATACTGCTTTTGAACTTACATATCAGTTAGGCATATTTATCCTTTTAGTGCTGAATGCTGCCATATAGAGCAGAAGAAAGAAGTTCTTGCAAGTTCTCTTCTCAGCAGCCTTTTTTCCAGCACACTGGAAGCAAAAGCAACACAGGGGCTGGAGGTGCAGATGCACTCCTGACACGTTTTTTGTCAGCATGGAGAGAAAACTAACCCCTTCTCGAGACTGTGCTATCTATTGCTTCTGTAACTCACAGCAGCAGCATGAAGATTTCCCAGACTTATCAGCACTTTAGAGAGAGGCAAAGGCTAAGTTTTATTATTATTGGCTTAATTTCTACTCATTTTCTTCACACAAACACTTACTACTGGGCCCTAGGGAAACATTAACAACAGCAGTCTCATTTCTTGCTCTTAATACTGGCTTTAATTAAATATTGCTTTTCCCCTACTTAGCTAGGTGGCATGGGACACAGGAATTATTTGAAAGGATTTGGGAGTGGACTCAAGGACTGGTACAGCGGAATTAATCATTTCTGTGCAAAAGGAATGACTAATTTTCTCTCAGCTTGTTTTTAACTAGTCCCTGTCCAAAGCACTGTGACCTGCTCCTGCAATGTGTCAACCAAGATTACCATCAGGTAAAGAAAGCATGATTGAAGCACTGCTCCTATACTTGGGAAAAAAAGGAATATCAGATGTTTGTGACACGGTCAATATTGTTTGAAACCAAAATGCTGAGACCCCTCATTTTTCACCTTTATTAAACTTTTATCATGCCTGAAACAGTCGTCTGGAACTGGTCAACCCAAGATAGGAAAAAAGATAATTCACTGCTGCAAGAACAGACTTGCATTAAAATCTGCCTCTCTTCTCAAATTTTTAATCCGGCTTCAATTAAGAAAAATAAATTGAATTGTCTTTCTCTTTTTTAAAAATGAATTAATGAACAAATCTCTGACTGTATGCTTCTAGGCATTTGCCTGTAGAGAACCAAAGCTAATGCTTACATGCATGGGGTTATCTTTTATTTAGCCAAATCTAATTGGAAAGGGGGGAAACATAACAGGGGGGAAATCCTTTCCTGAGACAATGTGGAAGAAAGCTGAAAATCTCTTTCCATTAAAAAAAATTAAAAAAAAAAAAAGAAAAATATAAGCATAGAGTTCCTTTCAGAAGACACAGCATGGATTCTAGGTACCTGAATTTCTGATAATTTATGGCAGCACTTTATTCCAATGACTGTTTAAATAAAGTGAGATAAATGAGAGAAATACCTATATATTCCAGGAACATCCTTTCTTATTTTTCTTCTTAATTTATACTTGCAGTCATCATACTAATCCTAACTAAACAGGGATGGATATAAAGAAGAAATTTGGATTTCAATTTTAGTATTCTAGGAGCCAGGAGACTAATTTAAGCTTAGTAAACAACAGAAAAAACAAGCCACAGGCAGTTTGGCCAACAGTTCTTGTGATCCATGGAGGTGTACAGACAACAAGTAATTATTGGAAAAACATACCTAATCAAATCGTGCTCTAACTCCTGGCAATACAGTATTCAGTCTGTTGTCTTTCTACTAACTTTAGTGGGTTGCTTCCAGCAGCTGCTTCTGCCCAGTTACCACCATGCCTTCCGAATTCTGCACTGCTGCTTTTGTCACTGAAATAGAATCACCATTTGAAATGGGTTTTCTCTTCTCACTGGTTATTTTGTGGGACAGATACTGTTGTGACAGTAGCTGTGACAAAGGATTTTGGGGTTTGAGAGCCCATGGACTGCTGGATGCGCATCACAGAGCTGAGCAGTAAGGACTTGGCTGTGCATTAGTGGGGTGCTGGCAAATTCCTAGGGCAGCTGAGTTGCAGTTACAGGGTGGGAAAGCATCTCCGGAAGTCATCTAGACCAGCCTCAGTCCACATCTTAACAGCTGTTCTACCAACTTGGTCTTGAAATCCTGCAGCAACAGGGATCCTACAAGTGCCTAATGATGCCTTAGGTTTTAACTCTTATATTTTTCAAATTCTGTATTCCTAGTGTGTAACTCTGAACTGTCCTGCAGCCTGTTAGCTGCTGTTCTCTCATGCTGAGATAGACATAACAAAGCCTCTCCAGGCTTGCTCTCCAAGGACACCCAGACTGTCCTAGGCCCAAATGTGTAACCCAGCATCTTGAGAAGGGGGGCAAGCTGAGGGGCAGTTACATCATTAGCTAAAGTTTAATTGGCGAGTTTATGCTGATATGCAAATGGACCAAACCTATAACAGTGTGAAGAACTCGTGACTTGTCGTCCATCTTGGCTGTAGCCTTTGGCCTGCCCAGGGTGTGCCTCTGAAGGCCTTTTGAATAAATATCCACCTTTATTCCCTTACTCCTGTCTAGTCTCTGCTTCCAGGTTGCCGCTTTAGGCATCACTAACACTATGCAATTTTTGGGTTCTACCATCAACAGAACTTCTTTACAAATCATCTTCTCTCAACAAAAAATCTGCTTCATTCATTCTTCTGTTCTGCATAAGGAAGATTAGTCTGGAAATTTTGTTTTACGGATCTTCTTCATCTATTGAAGCACCTTTCATTTGAAAGATATGGGGTCTAAACATTCCAAAGCTAGGAATAAACATAGAAATTTTATGCTAACCCAAACAGAACCAACAGACCTGTACGCATTGCCATTATGGTACAGATTATTGCACATTTAGATGTCTTTCTCTTTATTTCAAATATTCCCAAATATTATCTGTTGAAATTGAGAGCAGGAATAAATGAAATGGCTCTGTCATAACCGTGCTCTGTGGATATTGGTGTGCAAGGATCATGGGGACACCTCCATGTTCCATCTGCCTCACTACTTCTAATGTTTTGAGAGTGTAGAACCTGTCAAAAGAGAAAATTTATTCCCACATCTGAAATCCCTAACAGTCTAAAATTAGAAAAAAAATCTTCTGGAATCATTGTGTTCACAATTATATGATTTCAATTAAAATAAAACAGACAAAATTAGAAATGTTAAAAATGAAGCAAGTTTAGAATAACTAAAAACTAGAAATTTTTCATAGTGCCAGGTAAGATTTTGTTACTAGATGAATCCTTATGTGTTGTCAAAATCTCATTGGAGTATGGGGTTTTTGTTCTTCTCCAAGTATTTTGCAGTTTTAGTCTGCAAAATTTTGCTAATTAATTTACAATAAAAAATATCTTTAGATGAACATCAAGAGTTATGAGTAATTACTGCTGTCCAAAACACATTTCCCTTTGGTAATTCTTGGTTTCAATCAAAATTTCTAATCACATATATGTACCCGGGTCAATTTATGAATAACTAAATAATGGAGGGGGTGGCAGGATATTTTTTAAAGTAAAATACATTCAGAATCCATAGATAAAGCTGGCTAATTGTTAAAGGTTGTGAAAATGAAGATGACCTGAGTATATTAGGTTAGAGACCACAGCACTGACATTCTTGGGGTAAAATTACATTTGGTCTCTTAAACAGGCAGATGTTAATAAATACACAAAAATTAATTAATAAAAGCCAGTAGCAGCTGTCAAGTCTGCAATACTTCTTTGTTCATTTTTTAATTTGTTCTGTCTCATCTGGAGGAAAAATTAAGAACAAGCCATATTTTACTGTGTGCTTCTGAAGGCAAACAGTAACAGGAAGACGAACTGCAGGGTAACGCGTGTGGGGATGCAGAACGACAGGTACATGACTTGCTATTTTTGTTCAGCTTTTCCTTTTGTTTTATTAACAACAACAACAACAACAACAGAAGATATTCTGATTCTGGGGAATTGAATAAATCAAAGCTCTCATGTAAACTGTAATAAGTTTTTTACCTGCCTGATTAGTTTCTCCTCCAAGGATGTTTTAGCATTGTCTACTAAATCTAGAGCAAGAAATTAAATGCAACTTGATTGAGGCAGTTTAAGGACCTGTCAGCACAGACTAGTGTCTGAGATGTTATAAAGCCAGGGACAGCTGCTACAGTAATGTGCTGGTGTAGCAGACTATAACCCACATATTACACAGTGGTTTAATGTTGCTTAATAAAACTGCCATGTGTTAATCCTGTTTTAATGGTGTTACATGTTGAAGGACATTCAACAGTACATTTGTCTTCCTCTTGACAAGTAGGACCATCCTCACTGGCCAGTGGCAGGGAGGATTTCTTGCTTTTCACAAGTGAACAGGCATAAACGGTATATTTATAGCAAGAGTTAAAAAGGTAAATACTTGTCTTCGAATACTTAAATTTCAGTCAGTAGTCAAAAATACACCTCTGAACATCTATGTTTGCCACAACATCTTGTTAGGAATCAGTTAAAATAGATTTTTTTTTCCTTGATTATAGACATAGTTCTTCAATAACTAAGAATAACTCACAGTCTAAGACTGTTAGTAGTCTGTTACTGGCTGGTATGTACACAGTCTCATCATAGCTCATTGCAAAAATCAGGACTTACATTGTTACTCTAAGTTCCCTTCACACTGAACTATTTTTAATTCCCACCAAACACATTAAGCAAATCAAAGGAAGAAAAAAAAAGAAGAAAGAAAAAAAATCCCACTTTTCTTATTTTTGTAGAAGCAAAGCAAGGGATACGGAATATACGTTCAAAAAGAGCTACATTTATTTGTCTAGCTACTGCCTGTACATCATACTGATAGATTGGGCACTGTTTTTTCCAATCACATTAGGTACTTTCAAAGAAAAAATGAGGAATAGAATAGTGGAGTTGGAAAACATGTTTTTCATCCAAGTAAAACCTGAATTTGCTGTGATATAATGAACAGAAGTTTTTCAGTTATTTATTTTTCTCTGTGAAATTACAAAAGATTTATCTAAGACCTGAGTAAAGCACAGAACAGAAAGAGGAGATATACTGTGAAAACACCGCTATACATCTTACAGGTGATGTTTAGGAGGAAAAGTTTTAGAAAAACAAAAGAAAATACTGCGTGAGATGCAGTCCTGCTTGAATGTCTGAATATGACAATATGACTTGTGTGTCCTTGGAAGAGCATACCATACCTGAGTGCGTGGTCAGATGGTGTGGTGCCTCGGTGCAGCTGCCTTGCACAAGTGCTAAAGATGAAATTTTGCCCAGTGAATAATATTGAAGAAGGTCTCTGGAAAACTCTTCCCTCTGTCCCTGTCAGATTTTTAATATTCAGAAATAGGTAGATCTCTACTTAGTCACAATAGTTTCTTGATTACATTTAAGACAGGCTGGTTGCATCAAAGTGCATGGCCAGGGCAAGTTCTGTTACATCTTTCACTTACAGAAAGGGACAAACTTTGAGGAAATGTATGTTAGATTTAAGAACTGTCTGTGTTAGTCATTTGTCTGATCTAGAGCTTTTGTAAACTTGATAAACACAGCCTTCAGTTAGAGGTGGCACAAAGATATTTCTTACCAAAGTAGAGACAGGACCATGATTTTGTAGGTCTCCAGTTCCTGCACATACTATTTGAAAGATAAAATACCTCAACCACCTTCTGTAGACACCATGAAGAAACAACTACTGGGGAAGATGGAAGTGAAGAGGATCTTTCTGAATCAAAGCAGATGTTTAAATGGATTCCAATAAGTCCTCATTTTAGAACAAGATCTTTGGCACATGTAGAAAAAAACTACATTTGCACTAAGAAAGTTCTGAATTATTTAGACTAGACCTCAACTCCTTTCATCATTGTTTAAGAGTGTACTTAGCTCCACAAACAATAGAGAGGCATTGAACATCCTTCGCCAAAGTGACACGTGAAAGGCTTTCACTTATTGTACTCAGGTCAAATGTCAACAGCAATCCTAAGCTTGTCCAGTAACTGCAGCTACTGGAATCCTTTATTGCTGGCCTAAAGTACCATCTATATTGACAAAACCAGAACCTAACAATATTCCCATTGACTGGATTATAAATAATGTATGATGTGAAGCAAAAACCAGTTCCTGTTTTGAGGGAAATGCTGCTGCTGTGGGAAAGGTACTCATTGCTGAACTTTGACAAATAGTTTGCATCTATTGCTTGCTAACAAAGACAAATTCCTGGCTTAAGTATCCCCCTCTGAAGTTAAATGCAGCTACAGCACAGTGTGGTGTGGGTTTGTTTGCTTAATACATTCCATCAGCCAAGGAGTTTTGTAGTCTAAAATATTTTGTCATTTACTCAGCTATTTGTTTTCAACTTTATCAGTGTTAACTTCTTGCTGTAGTCCAGTTACATAAATAAATAATTGATCTGTTTGATGATACTCACCGAAGAACTTTTCCATTACTACTGGGAAGGGACTGAGGCAAACAAAGGCACACACATATGTAGGTATCATCATTAGCAGAGCTTCATCTAGCACTTTACTCCAGTATCTCCTCTACTGACATTTGACTCTTCAAATTTCTTTACTGCAACTTATTTTAGTTAAAAATGTACTATCATGCCTCATGAAAAGAATAAAAAATACTAATACTTACATTTTTTATCTCAACTTTTAGGGTGGTCCCCATACATTCACTTTTTTATTGCTGGCTCACACATTTTATTGGTGTGAGCATATACCCTCAACCAAGTTGTTTATTAGACTTCAGCAACTTCACAGAAGAAATTATGGCCATTTGCTTGAATTATTTGCCTCTAGAGCTCAAAACTTAAAAGGAGTTATAGCAAAATGACAGAGAAACTCAAGTCACATTGAAAATCAGCAGTACAATACTGTGGTGTACTGGTGACCCTCAGCATATAAATGTTATATACCTTCCCATCACCTTCTATGAATTAGCTATATCTGAAAAAGCTGCCAATGCTTAAATGTCTAAACTTTTGTCAGCATATTCTGATGCTGAAATGAGACTGGTGAAATAAATCTGGGTGACTTTTAATAATCCTTTGGTACTGAAATGCATATTTCAGCCCAGTGGATTTTTAACTTCTTGTTAAAGTATCTTGCCTCCTTATTAACAGCATTTGCTGTGAAGACTTTGTTTCCTTGATGATGTCAGAGAAAAGGAGAAGATTTTTCCTTCACTTTTTTTTTACCAACAACAAACCCAAAATTTACAAATTTACTGGTTTATCTATTGTTTAAAAACAATTACTCTGAAATCACTCAAATTAAGAATTTATTTTGTTTTAAATTGCCCCTTCCCATACATAAGTCTCATGTAGGCCATGATTATGTACTGTGTGAAATGTCTCTTCTCTCAAAGCAAGCCAAGAACCACTCAAGACGTCTTCACTCTACGCGGCACCCCAGCTGTTGGCCTTTATTTAATAAACACCTAGTAGGAATAAACCAGAAATAACCAGAGCAGCAGCAAGGCAGACATCAAATATCAACAAGGCTGCAAGGGAATCCCTGCCCCAGCAAGAAGGATGGGACAGTGCAGGTCTCCATCTCCAAATTTTTGTTAGGATGGAAGATGCAGTAAGACAGAATGGTGCATTTCCATTTCAAGGATGTTGATGAGGCCCAAGCAAAGATTATGAGAGAGCAGAAGAACCAGAACCATTGCTCTTTTTTTCACCAGAGGAGTTACAAAAGGGGAAATATTACTGTGTGTAAAAAGGGCTGAAGGAGGAGTGATCTCTCCACCCACCCAGTCACCCAAAAAAATGGGATAAAAGGAGCAGCAGGAACTGAGATGCAGACTGAATTAGTGAGGTTGCCAAGTACTGAGTATAACTTCTTCAGCCCTTTTATTCTCTCATCTATTGTAAAGGAAAAAAGGGAGAACTTTGAGAAGAATTATCTCATAGCTGCTCAGCGCATGGCAAAACAAGCACTGAGTCAATTTACTGTAACTTTTCCACAGACTTTCTTCTCCACTGCTGCCTTTCACCTCAACTGCCCTCATGACCCTTAGCGACAGCTCACAATCAGTCCTGCAGAATACAAAATGCACTCACATATTTCACAATTTAATGGAAATACTACTGAATTTTAAGAAGGTTTGGTTGGGTTTTTTCCCCTTCTGTTAACAGCTTTGCTCCTTCCAAAATGACTCTTTTAGTGTTACAATATTTATAACAAAAATTACAGGACAGCTGTTTTTCTGCTTTGGAAATTATTTCAGCATTACTGTTCAGTCCTGAGAAACATTAGGCAACCTGATTTACTTTTTTTTTGTCTGGGTGGAAAAGTGTAGTCCAGCTCTAGCAATCTCCATGCAAATCCTTAAGAGAGTAGAATGCCTTTTAAAACATAAAAGCATTTAGAAACATGGAAGTAGAAATACACCATGAAAGCAAGTTTCTTTCAGCAGTTCTACAGGCTGCTTGTGACAACCCAGCTGCAAGCTTTTTATTTTTCTCTTGAAGCTTTAAAAAAAATGAAATATAGATGAAGGTCACTTTTTATTACATCTCCCCTCATTGTGGATGGGTTTATTTCTTTCTGCTTTTACTGCTAAGAAACTGCCAGTCTCAGCAGCAGAGATAGTAAAACACTTGTATTTCCCCTGCTATACTGTAAGATTTTTAACAGATGGGCAAGAAAGTGAAGGGGGCCCTTGATTCATCAGAGGATAGATTTAGGAAACACAACCTTCTCTTACCCTCTAATATTTTCTTAAGGACTCACATGAAAGGAAAGCAACCAAGAGCTGAGAGACAAGAATAACTGCAAAGAAGAAAAGTTCCCTGCCCGGGAAAAGGAACCTCCTACTTGTCTTTGCTCCTGAGCCATCTACACCTCCCCAGAACGCTCTGAATGCAAATCAGCTGCACTTGCACATTTTACTGTTGAGGTTAAAGCCAACACCTCTCCCTTCCAGAACAACAGGGGTACATGCTTAAGGTAGGCATTCTTTCTTTTTTTTTTTTTTTTTTTGACAAGTGTTTTCCCAGTGAAGTTTCACTTCCTGTTTCGTGTATCCCTGGACATCCATTGTCCATGCATGTGCATAGGTATGCTGAGAAACTATTTGTGTTTGTGCCTCAGAGGTGTAATTTAGATCCTATTAAAGAGCTAGAATTTTTTTAATCCTAATTTTTTGTTTTTCTCGGTGGCATCATGGAAAAATTTCTCCCTTGAAGACACATAAGTAGGATTAAAAAACCAACATAAACAAACCCTTTCACCTTTCTGTGTGATTAAATGATGACTTCTTCTCTCAAATACAAAAAAGTATCAGTAAAAATTTCAAGACTTGTAACTAAAGTTATAACAAGGAAGGTCCCCAAATTTAAGTAGAATCAAACAGAAAGAAAAACAGATTCCTTCCTCTCTTCTGTCAACTACAGCTGTCGCAATTCTGGAAAGGGAAAGATAGTCCTGAGGTAGCAGCAACTGAAGGGCTAAAAAAGTATAATGTGTACATTTGTATGCACAGCGCTGCAGTGGCCCAAAGGCCTTGACACGGCACGTCCAATAGCAGTTGGTACAAAAGGCTAATAGTTTAACTACATTTACATATGATTATACATACTGCAATACATATTATAAATACCTAAAATAACAATGGAGTGTCTTTTCAGCTTTTGAACTGCTTCATGCATTATCATGAAAATCCCTCAACTGACTGGCAGAGGTTTCTCCAATGCTGAAAGTGGCTTTGAGTTTATAGTTTTTAGCTGTTAAGAAACCCAGCTAAAATATATAGAATGGAAAGTGAGTACACAGAGCAGCATAGGACATCTCCTGTTGTGGGTCTGCTAACAACATCAGATGCTGAAAAGTGCAGCAAGACTCCGAGACAAAGAGAACCTAGAAGAGTTAGATTTAACAAAAAGTGACGGCAAATATCTAATAAGTATGCTTTCCGTTTCCACAGCAACTTGCATCAAAGAAATGGAAAGCACTTTAAACATCAATCAATTTACCCTCAACAGTACTGTGTGGAAGGCAAAATATATATTAGAAGTAAAGTTGCTTCCTGGTGATTGCTGGGCTGTATTTTAGGAGTCCTTCTTGCTACCTCTGCACTAACTTCCTCATTAACATTCAGATTTTCAATCTGTCTTTTTCATGTTCTCTCACACAGATCTTAGGTAATCTCTAGTTACCTAAGAGGAGTGATCAGAGATGTTGAGATAAAGAATGAAGATCTTTAGAAGTAATGAATTTAGCTATTACTGAACACCAGATCAGATCAATATAGCAACATCTAAGCAGTCTTATCTACTGTAAGTCATCACTCCAAGAAAGTCTCTGCAATGGCAGATGTCAGAACAACAGTGGCCTCTTTCATCGAGAATTTTGCCAAAGTACTTATAAAAAACCCATATTTTGGCTCTCTATACCAGGCAGGTACAACATGAACGTACTGCCCAGTGGGTAGGCACCATGTCCCAGTATGTGCCTGTAAATGATGGGTGGCTTTAAAATATTTTTTAAAAAACTTTACAGAGTCATTTTGTCTAGAGATATAAGAGAAACCTAGCAGATCTTCAATTAGTATGTGTGACATGCCTGCCCCCAACAAGAGAAAATAAGGTCAGCCTGGTTCCTCCTGCTCTTGGTTTTAGAAGTTGGGGAATCTAAAGCCTGAAAAAGTCATTTTTCTGCTCTGGAGCCCATGCAGACTGAAATTGCAATGGTCATCTTCTGGCAAAGAGTTGTGGTAATCTTTATGCTTTCCTTTATTATTCAGGTGGCTCTGCTGGCTGGAATGAAAGTGAAAATGACAGGCAGGACTTTGGTCTCTGGAGAGAGAAGGTCTCACTGTAAGACTGGATGTTGCGTGATCTCCACCATTGAGGACAAGGTTAGAGCTGGTCATGGCCAATAAATTACCTCCCTTTCACCACCTGGATGGGTTCCTTTGCTAGAGAGAAAAAAAAGTTTAGGGTTCGACCAAGGGAGTCTGAAGAGTAATGAGAAGTTTTTTCCTTGTGCATGAATGACTAAGAGTTTTGAGGAATATAAAGGCCCTTTCGTACTGTACTTCATACCCACTTTTCCAGAAGAAGGGGGTCCTCTAGGTAAAGTAAAGCTGACAGCTAACGTTGGCATTTGGGATCTAATAATTTAAGGGTTTGGCTGAATGGCATTTCAGAGTTCAAATGAAAGTAGATGCCTCTGACAAGCAGTATTTTGATGGGTTTACTACTCACAATGGATGCCTGGGACAGAATGAATTTGAAAGTGAGAGTTAGGGCTTTGATTTTTAAATCTAAAACTAGAAGCGTTCCTTTTTTTTTGCTGTGTGCTAAATGGCTGTGACTGATGGCAAGAAGGCAGGCAGCATTCACTGTTTCAGAAGAGATGGATTCCCTTGGCTAAAATGAAAGGTTAAAGTTAGGAATGGTGTCAGGATCTGGTAATCCAGAGACAGAAAGATGTAGAGGTTTAGAGTTAGGCAGAAGTTTTGTGTCAGCTCTAGCCAGTATGAGATTAATTCTTTCATTGCTGGAGTAGCTCCCCTGCATTTAATTACACTAAGATATAGGACAAAGTAATATAAAATATAAAATACACTCTTTGCTGAATGATAATGGGCCTGAGAGCAGGAAGAGGTAAGGTATTTTTTAAGTCCCATGCCTTATGTACATATTTTCTGAGGAGATGGAACCCTGGACTATAATTAAGGTTAGAGTTAGGGCTATTGGTTGTATGTCAAAAGCAGAGATCCTGACTTAATGCTCAGTGCTGCATGTCCCATGGTGAAGAACTGCACTGCTGCTGTCATTTGTGGCTGATTATTTATGCTTCCTTTCACTACTCAGGTAGTTCTGCTAGCTATAATGAAGGCAAGAGCTGGTTAAAGATTCAAAACTCACAGGCTGGAAAAATTATCTCCTTGAACTCTGTGTGCTACAGAGGTTTTGTTATGTATTCCACAAAACCGTTATACTAAACAGATCTTGTTTCATCAAGAATCACCAAACCAAGTTATGCCCAGTGTATTAAAACTCATACTTAAGACTGAATGCATGGATATAATCCTATAACTAGTTCAAAGTTTAAATAACAAGGCAGATGTCAGAAATTGCTCTCAAAATAAGCAACGAAACTCACCAGGCTTCTTTTTAGCTTTGAGATGTCTCTCAGCAAAGGAAAGTGTTTGGAGAAAAATGTTTCTCAAGTTACTGCCAGACACTATTGAGTACTGCTGTTTTCTTGGGTTCCTTGCAAGTTTTTAGGTCCTGTTCAGGTAGGAACTTCTTAGCTAAGTGTACATCAAGCCTTTGTTTAAATTTTGATTTCAGAGAAAACAGAAAATTATGGTTTCAGGGTTTGTACCAGCTTTCAGCCTCTACTCAATACTAAGGAAACAGAACAAGTCATTCTCAGAGACTGAGAGTATGCTGTAACTTACAGGTCTAGGGGAATGCACTCAAGTTTATGGTATTGTAATGTTTAATAGCTTTTATTCGAAATTGATAACATTCTCGTGTTTATTTGCCTAATTTATATAACACATGAAAATACACTAGCAAGCAATTAAGTTTTTATGTATGTTGACTTTTGTAATCAACTTCAAAACCATGTTTCTGTTATGAGAATGTTTTTCTCTATAGTTAAGGTTTTACCATATTTCACCTGAGAATTCCTGAAAATGAACATACTCATGAAGGAATAAACAAATGGTTTCAAAATCTATTAATCCTGTCTATGCCTTCATCACCAACCTTCCTCACAAAGCACACCCAAGAAGTCACAGAGTTAAGAAGAAAAAAGAAAGGAGGCCTTCTTTATCTGCTTGCATATATTTTTCATATAAACTATTGTTCTGGTCCATCTATAGCACCAAAAAAATGGCTTTGTTATCGACTTCCACTCATAAAAGAAATAGTGTCCCAGCTGGAGCTTATCTGAATTTATGAGCTATAGATATCACAGCCTTTCACAAGAGAAAGGTGAAGCATTTATGTCACATGCAGTGATGATGTCACAGAAACACTATCTCTGCCTTCTGTTGTTAGGGAGATGTACATCCAGCTTCTCTCCTGTGTGATCTTCATTGAAGATAAGTTTAGGAATTGATCTCCAAGCTGTTTTGGAGAAGTTCAGTTCCAAGAAACCTTTTTTAACCGAGGACTTGAAATGATCACGTTTGTTTCATTTGGGTTGTTTTTGAACAAAAGCGTGTAGGTCACTAGAAGACAGGACACAACCTGTTGAATGCAACCAAGACGATTTTCTACAGAAGAGCACGTGCACAGATATATATTAAACAAACAAACAAAAAGGACATCAGACCTTTTTTGTTATCTCCTGATCTTTTTGATGAGAATTGAACTATGGGCACACTAGGGCAGAGAAACCATCTGTTGTAGTTGAGGCTCTGGTTTCAGAAACAAAGTAAACAAGGAAAGAAAAACCGGCAGGGTTCACACCAGACTTGATCACATTTCTACAGGTTTCAGATGACCGATTTCTGCATTCTCTAAAACTGTTCTATTGCTGAAATTGCACCACAGGCAATAAGGAAGATCTATGCTGCATTTGCAAGTGAAATGAATGGGCACAAAGCATGCTACACTTTTATCTTTGTAATTCATCATATTAAAACTAATCATGGCAGGTGTAATTACATGAGCACCAAAAATAAATAAGTAAGCAAATAAATGAATAGCTCTCAAATTTTCCAAAGCGTTCTGCTTTTCCTAAGCATAATAAATCTATGGGTTGGAGAGGAGGTTGCAATCTTCTTACAGCAGAAGATATTTTGGGAAGAAAATGCTAGTTAGGAAAACTGCTAAGACTCTCTTATTACAGAGGGAAGAGAACGGAAGAGAAAGCATACATGACTTTACGGAGTCAGCAGTTTCTCAGTGAATAATCATTTTCGACAGAATAAGCTATACCTCTGTAGTATATTCCAAAATCAATTTTGTTTTTTACAATTTGAGTCAACTCTATTCCAGCTGCAAACATTGTGACAATAGCAAGTTATTTCACAGACTGAGGCTGACTACTCCATGCCACGTTAGTGAACAGAATAAAGTCTCCCAAACATCTCACTTAAATCCATATCTATTTGGTACTGGCTTTTGAACTCTGTTCACACTGAGTACAAATTTAAACAGCGTATCTTCATGTAATCATTGGAGGTCCTGAAACAGCAACTACTATGAGGGGTGGGTTTTATTCCTTCAGAGAAAGGGAAACATCTTGAAAGTGGAAACACAAATGTAAACCTTTTTGTTGTTGCAAAGAGACAATTACTGCAATACTTATGTCAAACGAAAAAATTATACCTTTTAAAATTAATTTTCTTTCCCTTTAACTATGGTTAGGAGCTATAGATTTAAAGGAAAATACCAGTAATTCTTCACAAGGAAAGCTGTATTTCAGGCAATGGAGAGTTTTTTGTTTTAAATTGACTGTCTCTATGTATGAAGAACTTCCTTAGAGTGGATACAAAGAAATGTGGAAGAGTCTCTGCCACCAAGGAGTTTATAAACAGTAATATTTCTCTGCTGCTTTGCTCCTTCATAGTATTGTATAGGGAGCAAGCTCCTATTTTTTTTTCTCCCTATCTGCTGCTTTGCTGGCACACACTGAATTTTCACAATGAGTGAGAAGGCTGAAGCACGCTGCAAAGTGGCAGTGAGAAGAGCCATGTGTCATATTGTGTATATCGATCACAGTCTTTCTAAAGTAAAAACATTCAGGAGATTCAAGGAGCTATTCTGGCAGGGGTGTTGCTGAGCAAGTATGGTCCATGGTCTGTCAGATAAACCCAACATTGTTGGGTCAGATCTTCGTCAAGACTTCTTCCACACACATACAGAAAGTTATTTTAAACACTGCTCTCATCACAGTAAAAGTCACAAGAGAAGATGTTTCCATCTGACTCCTTTTAGAACTTGGGTGTAGACTGAAATCCCTAAAATAGATCATATACTGTGATCCAAGGTTAGCTGAATGCAAAAGATCAGCATTTTGCTTCTTTCTTTTCCTTGTGAAATTCCCTGCAGAGAGCAAAATGTAGAAAGAACTTACAATATTTGAAGGATACCTTTCTGAAATACCGGATGCCCCTGAAAATATGGTACTACTGCATTTTGGAGGTAATATTTAAAGTGTTAGTGTTTAGTATCAACAAGAATAGACATTCTATCTAAAAGATAACAGCACATCAAGTACAGAAAGGGCTTTATGATTTTTTGAATAGCCATATATCTGGACCCATAGTTTTCCTGGTACATAAATACATACAACTCTGAAATAATGATAAAACTTCTAGGATGATAGACATTATAGATCCTAATGACTGATCATAACTACAAAATGTGCCTGCATCCAAAAACCACAGAACTCCATATGTTACCAGAAAATCCTTAGCTTCTCTGAACTTCAAGAAATATATTAAGACAACTATTTAAAATACTAAATATCTTCAGGCTGAGATCTTCAAAGTTCAAGAATCTGTTAGATTTTTCATGCTTAGCTGTTAACACCTACCACTGCAACCAGTAAGTAAAAAGCTTGAAAAACATATTTTTCAATCAAATATGTGTATGGCATGCCATCATTACATTTCCTGATGCTGCCTACAAATATGTTTGGTTCCCTTGGAATGTATATTTCCACAGTTCTTTCACAAGAAAAATATGAGAATCAAACCTGACCTTTTTATAAGTCTTAAAGAAACTCAAGAATATTGCTCACCCTGTCAGAACTAAATTAATTACTGTAAAACTTGAAGCTGGATAGTAGTTTTCAAATGATGAATATTTACTGGTTGTCAATACATTTAGATGTTTTATGAAAGCAGTAAGTTTCCCATGGAGATATAAATAATTATAGTGTTTTCAGTTCAGACTTTGATAAGTTACTTGATCTGAATGCCAAATTCATAAAGCTAGTGATGATTCTTTGCTCTTGGATTTAACATTTCATTTCCTTATTGCTCATCATGGTAGTGAGTATTGCTCACTGGGAACTAAGCTGTGCCTGAATATCTGCAGATGAAGGAATGTAGGAGAGAGATGAATGTCTTACTTATGGTAACCACCCAGGTTGAGCATTAATCCACGGTATGCAAATTGCAGAGTTAAATATCATCTGTACTAATCGTTATATCTGAGGTTGACTGAACTGAAATCAATCTGTGGTGTGTTGTGACATATTAGTGTTCATTGTCAGCTTATTTCAGAAGAGAACTCTCACGACATGCTTCTGTCTCACATAAATAACCAGACAGTCTTGTCTGTGTAACTCTCACTTTTCTTAATTTTGCTCATTCTCTACTGGTGATATGACCTTACTAAATAAGTACTGACTCAATGAGGACAAGTAAAGGCTGGATTTTTATGAACTTTCTTGATATCTTGCTGTCTTTAGTGATGCTCACGGGATATTTTCTAGCTTGTTAACTGATTTGAAGACTGTATTATCTAACTGATCCTATTGTTTAGGATCATTTTTAGAGATGCCCATACTAGAATATGCATACATGAGCCTCATGGTCATGCAAATAACACAAACAATATTTGTTTTGAAGTTTGTATAAGTACAAAGTGTTGCTGTTTGTTACATGTTCACTTTTAAAGGCCCTGGACCAACATTTCAAAATACAATCTCTCTGCTCACTATGAACTTTCTGTACGACTTGCTGCACAGTAAAATAACCTCTGGGTATATATTAGTTTTTCAGGCAATTTCATGTTTACAAATTACCCACAAAGAAATTTTCGACACAAAAAAATAATCACATGTGATTGCGCTCTATTTTTGAGTATTTTATGTAAGTTCTACCAAAGCACCTTACACATATCACCATTTGTTTTAGCCAGTTACTAATAATGAATATTAGGCAGCCTCCAGTTTGCATCAGATATGTTAGAAGAATGCAAGACTGGACACACTGCAGTGATTTAATTGTGTAAAGAGACAGTAACACAATAGCAGACAGAGGAAGAAATTAATCTAATATCTTTTAGGTCTCTCTTTTTTCCTTTCTTAAAGTTTTTGTATACTAGTGCACACTAGAAGAATCCCCTGTCTCTCTGTTCATAGATCCCTCCTTGCCTGCTGAGGCCAAGATGTATGGTGAGACTCAAAAGGCAGTAAATATCTGCCCCTGCCACGCCCAATGCTGCTCTCAGTGTCCCTGGGAAGAGAGAAGCCTCTTTGGTAGGGCTACTGGTGGCTCCCTGAGGAATGAGGGAAACCTTAGGTGACTGTAGCCAGCCCATAACTCCTGCAGTCTGGTGCCCTCACTCTCTTCCCCAATTGCAGCTGCTTTACATTTCCCCTTTTAGCCCAGTAAAGGCCCTCAAAATGCAGCTGGTTTAGAAGAACAAATGCTCCAGATCCCTGCTTTTTCTTGTCAGGGGAAGAGGCTTTCTGCAGAGCTGACTGCCTTTATTTAAAGGCTCTCTCTCCAAACTGACATACAGGAGGAGGTTGTCCCTAGACACTGTCCTTTGTCCTTTTTATGCTCATCCTCTCAATTTTATGTTATTTAGGATGATTAACACAGTGAAACATGTAAAACATGAAACATTCCCATACAGCAGTGTTGAATCAAAATCCCGAAGATGTCTGCTGTGGCATGAGCAACCTCCTCAGAAAAAAAAATTAGTTGAGCATACAGAAACTTGTGTAAAATCAGCACAAGGTAAGCCTAATCACAGCTGTGCTTGAAATCTTCTACTCTATAAAATCAGGCTGATCAAATGAATTAATCAGGACACCACAGGCTCCTTTCCTGTGTGGCACTGACTGGTGAATGAGCATGACCTGGCAGGGACCAAGGCCCCTAAGAAACCTCCTCACAAAGAAGATTCCTGAAAAACATGGACCAAAGTTTCAGTCTCCTCAGAGGATCTCCACTGGAGCCTTTTCAGGCTCTGTCTTCTATGAATGACATCAGTGGGTGCTGCACTGGCATTTGGCCAGTGTCTATGCCTTATGGCTTGGATTGCAGAGCACATGAGCATAGTTAGTGCTGCTCAACAGAACAATAACTAATCAGTTTAGGGAAGAGATGATAATGCTTTCTGTAATTGAATGCATGCTTTACTCTCTTACCTAATCACATCCTCCTTTTTTCTCAAGAACACAGGAACACTTCACTGGAAACTGAATGGAGATGAAAATATAAAGTGGAATGAGAGCTGGATTTAAAGCTCATGTATAATCAAGCTGTATGAATGAGATGAAGGCTCAGTTCAGTCTCCTCCCCTCTCCCTGCTCAGTGGGTGCTGACACAAGAGTAGAATTTATTGCACAGTAACTGTACCACAATTGCTATTTGTAGTAGTCCTCTTTCAAGTTACAACATTAAGAAATAATATTTCAGGACCAGATGTTCTATTTAATCACTCCTCTCCATTCTTCTTCTCCATTTTGGTAAAAGTTGTTAGAAAAATAGGATGGTGAACAACGAATTAACACAAGGCCCTGACCTGGGTTTTGAGGGAGAAGTTGTTTTATTACCTGTCCTTCTCTTCTGTAATTTTCTCATCATTTCATGCTTCAGAAGGCATGAGTTCAGGAAACTTTGATTTAAGAGCATTCATGCTTTCAGGTAACATTCTGAACTTGCTTTATGAAACCCATTTCAGAGGTTAATCTATAGCAACTCCTTCAATACATCCAACAGGAGAAAGCTGTGTACTGGTTTTGACTTTGGTGGTCACCTGTGGGACTGTTCATCCTAGAGTCTGTGTACATGAAGAAAGCTGTTTGAAGATCTCAAAAATTAAAATTAGGTATGCCACTGTTTGCTGGCCTGTTTTAAATACAGTTTCCTTCTTTTCAAGGGTTGGAAGGATAGGATGGGCAGGTACACAATGCCCATCAGCCTGAAAACACAATAAACAATAGCCAGAACTATGCCTGCTTTTTGCACTGATTAAAAAATCCAAACAAACACCCCCCCCACCAAAAAAAAAAAACAACCAAAAAACCCTAAACAAACAAAAACCCCAGCTCATATGAAATCTTATTTTTCTTTCATCCCCAGAGAAGGAGAAATTCTTTCTCCAGTTCTCTGCAGAACAATTATCTATGAATTACGGGAGCTTTTATCAAGTGAATCTAAAAGATTAATTGCTATCCCTGGAGCTCCTAAACCCTCTCCTTGTGAACAGTGCCTCATTGCAAAATACTATTTCTATAGAAGATTTCCTAATCAACTGAATCTTTGTGATTTTGGTTCAGGCCATAAAGAATCAAAAAGGTCTGGGCTCTTTTTGACATTCCAGGAAGAAACAGAGGGAGAGAAACATTCAACTTTTAGAAAAAGCAAAGAAATCAACAGAAGGATACCTTTTCTTCAATGTTATGCACAGCAGAAACTATCCTGTGAACTGCCCTGTAAAGTCCCGTGAAGATATGAAACATTCAGCAGACATCAGTAAGAACAGGGAGTTTCCTTCTAACCTTCTTGTCAGGTGGTGTTTCCAATTAGCTGCAGATGATCTGACACAATATCAGCTTCTGTGAGTTAAGGGCTTAATAAACAAGCCAGAGTGTGCAGTGGCATCAGAACTACTCTTAAGGTACAGTCTCCAGACAGCAGGTACACTTTTGAAGGTCAGTGTGACATTTTTATCAGCACAATAAGCAAGTGGGAGCCAAAGACACTGCATCAAGACAAAGAGAAGCATATGAGGAGATCCAGAGATAAAACACTAAAATAAATATTTTGTCACTAATAAATAATATTGTATTTAAAGAAATAAACACAAGAAAAAGGTCTGTGGTTGGCCCAGTGCAGTGAACCAGTTTAGGAAATCCTGCTCTGATTAAGTTCCAAAATTTATGAACTAATTCAGTTTGAAGCATAGCAGAGAGATCATCCCACTCCCATAGCAGTGTGGCCCCCTAATCCTTTAGGTTTTTTATTTAGCCTGAGCCTCTGAGTCCCAGGATGAGGAGAGGAGGGGAAAAGGATTTTCTTGTTTGCAACCATACTAATTCATTGACTCCAGCTTGTCCTTGGAAGGTTGGATACCATCACAGATCCTGATTTCCACAGAATGAAATTACAAAAAGAGGTTAAAACAAAGGTGTGTTTACAGTGTACCTTAGACTTATTGCACTGGTTGCTATCGTGTTAAAAGACAGACCTCTCATTTGTTTCTCTTACTCTGATGTGTTACATCATCCCTAGGACCTGGTCACTTTGCTATATGGTGAAATATACCTAAGAAGGACATTAAGATGAGAAACTCTGGTATAAATTGAGAATGTGTGACTGCAGCATCATCAAAACCATTTTAACCCACAGCACCTTACTCAGGAATACCATTTCAGTCTTGGAAACATGATCCATAATTCAGTCCTGATGCTTCTCCTCAGCCCTTGCTTTCTGAAAGGGATAATAAGAAGTCTACTGCTGTGATTTTGAGCTCTGCCTGACTAAAGATTACGATCATATTTCATCCCTGTTATTGAATGACTTTTGCAGAGTAATAAAATAAATATCTACTTCTGTTGAACAATGCATACGAAGCAATAAATCCTCTCCTGGTTATAAAAGGAGCACGGATGGGTCCTACACACATGCAGGAGGAAGACAGCAGAAGAAGCTAAATGAACAGATCTTACATGTGAAGAGGCAAATAATGTGCAATGGACGCTGTTCTTCTGGGCAGAGAATCCCAAAATTATGCTGGGCACTGCCTGGGGCTTTCTTGTGCAGGCAGCCAAAGTGAGCACAGGGAAGCCATGCTCCAGAAGGAGGTGGAGCAGGAGAGATCTTCAAGTGTTGCAGTGCTCAGCTGAAGCAACCTCTGCTTCCTCAGATAAGGTGAGTAGACATCATACAAGGCTTACAAGCAAGTGCAAGTTTTCAGGCTTTAAAATTTCACAGGGAAGTAACCAGGAGTATGTATGAAGATATTTACCATCTTTGCATAATTGTTCAGCCCAGCCTAAATGCCCATCTTCTTTGGTATGTCATGTAAGAAATTAATTGTAGAAAAATAGCAGTGAAGAGCACACTAATTCAGTAGTGTTTTCATTTGAAGTTTGTAACCTCAAGCAGACTCAAGATAAAAAAATGGATAGCAAAATAGAAACTAATGACAATTTTCTGTTCATGCCCAAATATTTCTCAAGGAGAAAAGAAATTAGGTTATGTCTGGACAAGAGTTCACTTCCACTGTCTTATGTGAAGACTAGCCTGCTTTACAGGAAAAAAAGACGAGCTTCTCCTTTGGTCTGAGAGCTGAACACTAAAATGATCTTACAGTCCTCTATGGAATGGCCACGAAAATGATTGATACTTGATCTAAAGAAGAAAGTTTAAAGGAAAAAATTGTCTTTACACCTTTTGATCCCAGATGTTTGAAGGGACAGAACTGAGAACAGAGGTAGTGCTACATGAAATACAGCAACAGAGGCATGTCAGGACAAAGAGACATGTGTTGTCTGACTTGGTTCACAGAAGCTCAATACAAAATACAAAAATGAAATTAGGAATTGCAGTGTTGAGACTGCAAGCAGTGCTGGCTGTGCTGATGCTAGACAAGGCTACTAGATGGACCCAAAGCTGCATATGCTTATTGCCCACAAATGTGTTTTCGAATCAAGTAATACACTACCAAAGCCAAAATCTGGAAAGCCACAAAAATCTCTGACCTCTGCACGCTTAAGGTGCTCCCTGCACAGCAGCCATGTGCTGGCAGACACCATCTATGAAAGCAGACCAGCAGAGGTGTTAACAGCACACCACCTCTTTCCATCTCGCTTCCCTATGGACTGTGAACAAACACACAACAGCCAAATTGCCCAAAACCTAAATTTTTAGCCTAGACTAAACATTTGACCTTTAGTCAGCCAAGGGTGGTTGGTATTACCTGTTCTTCTGTGGCTGCCACCTTAAGTGTAAACTCAGAGAGCTTTCACAGGAACCCACAGAAGTGACTCCCTCTCAAAAACACAGCATGAGCCTCTCCAGCATTAATAGCAGCTTTACTTACCCATGCTTGGAACTATGCTGATTAAACAAAGCCTATAAAAAGGGAAAGGTGCTGTTCAGGAGCACCAAGCCAGGCTTCAGATTTATTGCAAGTTATTGTAGACAACATACCAAATAAATAACTCTATAAACGAATCAAGTTTCATCTTTAGGGATTTAGGTTTCCTACAAAAAAATCTTGGTTTGCATTACTGAGTGCTTTACTGCTTCAATTTCATCACTTCTCAGGGTCACCTGTTTCCTCCTGAATGCTAACCCAGTTCTCTTTTGAAGTGACAACACTTTTTTAAGTTTTTGAAATGGGCTCATCTGGTATTCTGTGTGAAAACCTGAGTCTTCAATTATTCTGCTAACCTCCATCTTCTCTTTCTTAAGAAAACCTGATAATTTTTCTTACAGCAATCAAATCAAGCATTTTACTGAGAGTGAAGCAAATTAGATTTACCTCATTTTCTTTTCCTAGAAAATTAAATTTTCTCTAATGTCTTAACTACTGATCAAAAAAAAAGTCTAAAGGGGCATCATTTCCTTGGATCAGGGTTTCTTTTGGTCAACAGACCTGCCACCTGTTGCATCAAAGGAAAAGCTGGCCTTATATTTATTTAAGAATCTGTTCCTAAGTACATACATGGAAGGTTACAGTCTTCTATAGAAATTTTTTAAAGACCATTTACACACACTTGGCCCCTTATCCCACCATCACAATTACAACCAAAATTCCCCACAATTATTCCACAGTCTGGCAATGCCATGTCCATGTTTTACCCGTTATATCTTGCAATTGCTGTCATTAATTCCTCTAGAACCCCACTCTTGAGTTCCTAGGTTGGCCTTGGCTGCCAGCCAGGTTCCTACCAAGCTGCTCTCTTACTTCTCCTCCTCAGCAGTTTAGGGGGCGAAAATAAGATTAAAAACCTGTGTTTCATGAAAAAGATAGTTTAATGAAGAAAATCTAAGGCACATGGAAGCATAGCAAAAAAAAAGATTCATTCTCTGCTTCCCACCAGCAGCAGTCACTTCCTCAGAGGCAGAGCTCCAGCGTGCACAGCAGTTGCTTTGGAAGACAAACACCTTAATATTTAATTTTAATTATAAATGTCCCCCTTCTCCTTTCTTTTAGGTTTTATTGTTCAGGACAAGATCCTGAATCCTATTGGATATGGCTTGATACAGTTTGGGTCTTCTGTCCTGGCTGTGTCCCCTCTGAACCTCTGGCCCACTCCCAGCCCCCTGGCCTTTGTGGGTGAGGTTGATACTCTGCTAGTGCTGCTCAGCCATGACCAAAACACTGGTGTGTTATCAACACCCTTCTAGCTACAAACACAAAGCACAGCACGAAGGGCTGCTCTGGTGAAAATTAGCTGTGTCCCAGAGAGACCCAATATAATACAGCATGAAATGTTGCTCTCACACAACCTAAACAGCAGCTACCAGCTTAGTCTGAATTTAAAGTACATGTCCCTTGGTAAAAGTTAAGGTGTGCAGTGGTGGATCAAAGAAAGACCAGAGCGGCCCAGATTCGTACCTATCATTGTAGCCAAGAGCAGAAGTTTGTAGGAGTGGTGTAAGAACTGGGAGAAATACTGAGTAGTTTTTCCCTTGTATGAGGAAGTCCATGGCCTACCTGAGGCAAACCAATACGTCTGGAGAGTAATCAATAGACCTATTGTCTCTCACTTTTAAGGTCCCTAGTATCCGGTGGCCCAAAACATTGTCAGTTTCACTATGTAAATATGCTTTGCTTGCAAACTGCTTCCTTTACCTGAACAATGTCAGTGGGTACTCCCTAAGTTTTAGATTGCAATAAACAGAATCAGCATTCCAGATGCAGTACCTCCATATGCTTTATGATTTTATGGTCTGCTGTCATATCTTTAGTCATTCTCTTCCAAGCCAAGGACTCCAACCGAGAGATTTTTCTCTATGGAACTGATTCCAAGCCCATGGAGCAGCTTTGTTGCCTTTTCAGTGCCTTTCTTAGATTGTCTGCATCATTTTAACATCTCCAGTGTAATTTGATTCATTTTTCTCCCCACAACCTCTTAAAGTATCTGTGGGATAATTTATAGGAAACTTACTCTGTACATTTCACACTGATGACTTCCATAAAATTTACATGAATGTGATATACCAAGCTGCACAATTCTAGGATACTTAAGATGTGGAACTGACTCATTTGAGATTGTGTATTTACAGTATAAATATTTGTCAGAAAATACGTTTTTTTAAGTGTCAGTAGTAAGATTCTCCTGATAATTTTAAATATCATATTGTCTCTTGAGTGTTTGTGTATTCACAACAACTTTCTTTTCAAGTCACTAGCTTTTAAAGGAATCCTACATGGTCTGCTACTTTCTGTATACTGCGCAAGGCATTTTGTGTCTGACTCAGACTCATATCTTGTATGTATGGTGATGCTTCCAGTCAGTTCAGGGACATTCTTGGAAGAATCCCATCTGTTATGATCCCAGAGACAAGAGAGGTCCAGGAAGGATTTTTAAGGATCACCTTCTCCAAGTTCAAGACTGGCACATCCTGATGAACAGGAAATCAATCAAAGGTAGCAGGAAGCCTGCAGGCATGAAGAAGGAACTCCTGACAGTAGAGGTGGAAGAGGGGAGAGATGACTCGGGAGGAATACAGACACATTCTCTGCATGCACAAGTAGGAAAGCCAAAGTCCGTCTAGAGTGAAATCTGGAGAGAGGGGCTTCTGCAGGTACATTGACAGCAAAAGGAAAACTAGGGGAAATGTGCACTGACGCTGAAGAGGAAGAGGAGACTGAAGTACTCAATGTCTTCCATGTCCCAGTTACAGACAGAAGGTAATACCAGCCTTCAGGGATCCCAGGTCCTGGAGAACAGTGAGAAAATTCAGAACAAGTAAGGTGGAGGAGGATCAGGTCAGTGAACCTTTCAATAAGCCACACACAAGTCCACGGGACCCGATGAGATAGACCTGCAAACGCTGAGGAAGCTGCCTGAGGAAGCAATGCCACTGTCAATTATCTTCAAGAGGTCATAGTAATTTGGAGAGATTCCTGAAGACTGCAAGAAAGCAATCACTGCAACTTCAAGAAGGGCAGGAAGAAGAATCCAGGGAACCAGAGGGTAGTAAACCTCACCTCAATCACTGGAAAGGTGACAAAGCAAATAATCCTGCAAATATTTCCAAATATTTGTAAAGCAAGAAAGTAACTTGGAACATTCAGCATGGATTTATGAAGGGGAAATGATATATGAACAAACTGATGTTATTCTACAATGACGTGATGAGTTCAGTAGATGAGATAAGAGCAATAAATAGATTTTCTTTATCCTGATTTTAGGGCGACTTTTGTCACTGTCCCCATAACATTGCCACTGACAAAATTATGAAATACAGATTAGACACATGGACATGAAAATGGTCTAATATGTAGCTTTTATTAAAAAGCTGTGATCAGCAGCACAAAGTCCATCCAAAAGCCAGTCACTAGTGGTGAGGGGTCAGTACAGCCAATACTGTTCAACAACTTCATGAATGACCTGGATGATGAGAACGAGACCGCCTTTGACAAGTATGATGGAAAAATAAGAAGCAGCGGATATATCAGAGGGTTGTGCTGCCATTCAGAGGGACCCCCACTGTCTGGAGAAATTTGTTGACCGGAACTTCATTGTTGATCTCTTTTTGATGTAGTTCAACAAGTAAAGTGCAAAATCCTGCATCCAGGGAGTAACAAACTCATGCAGCATATACACTAGAACCAACTATATGGAAAGCAGATTAACAGAAAATATCCTAAGAGTCCTGGTGGACAAGAAGTTGACCATGAGCCAGCAACATGCATTTTTGTCAAAGAAGGCCTACATCCTGGGCTGCATGATGGAAAACATTGTCAAGTAGATGTTTCCTACCCTCTATTTATCACTGATGAAACACATCTGGAGTTCTGGATCCCACTCTGAGCTCTCCAGTGCAAGAGAGACATGGACATACCGTGCTAAGTCCACCAGAGACCATGGGGATGATTAAGGTACAAGGACATCTGACACATGAGGAGAGGCTGAGAGAGCTGGGACTGTTTAGCCTGGAGAATAAAAGGCTCAGGAGGATCTTATCAACAAATATAAAATCCTGATGGGAAACAGTAAGGAAGATGGAGCCAGGCACTTCTCAGCGGCAAGGGCAAGGGATAATACTTACAGGAAGCAGAAAATTCTATTTAAACATAAGAAAAAAATCAGGTTGTGGTTTTTTGTTTAGTTGGTTTTGTTTTGTTTTGTTTTACTGTGCAGGTGGTCAAACACCTGGAACACATTGCTTGGAGAGACTGTGAAGCCTCCATGAAGATATTCAAACCTCAGCTGAACATGGCCTGCACTACCTGCACTAGCTCACTGTGCTTTGAAGAGGAGAGCTGAACTAGATAATCCTCAGAGATGTTTTCCTACCTCATCCATTCTGTGACTCTGTGAATGTCAAGATCTTCCAGTTATATCTGAGCTAATAAATTAAAAAGAAGATTGTATATAAAATATCTCCATAAATATCTATATCTTTGATTTACCTCTGACTTCAATAATCACAGTTCAGTCAAGTTTATACTGTAATTCTTTCCATAGGGTTCTTGCAGATAAAAATTGCTATTTTGTCCAAATATTAACGACACACTACTTAGTCACCTAGAGATTCCTTCTGTGTCACTGTATCTAATACAATGTAATTTTACCCTACATAACTATATGAAACTCTTAATGTAAGAAACTCCTTGGGTTACTAGAATGAGTTGAGCCACTGACACAGAGGTAATATGGCCTTAACTGAACACTTAGTGAGATGCATATTCATTTCCTTGGTTTCTGAAGTGCTGCCATTATGAAACATCCTTAAATTATTCATAAATCTGTTTTAAGAGATGAGACCATTTGGTGTGATGTTAATTGCTGCCAAAGAAGGGTCTCTCAAGTTACCAACCTCTCCATTATCCTTTTTTCAAACCTAATACTTCAAAAGCTAAGGTGCATATGTAAATATAGATAAATATTTCACACCCATTAGTTTACTGGAGAAATTGACGGACAATTTCACTCAGTCTTCATTTCTCCCTTTTGCTTGGCTCAAATTCATCCAAATTCATGTAAAAGTTATTGGCCTTTTGGTTCCATCCATTATTTCTTTTCAAACACAAGGAGATATAGAATTATTACACAAATACAAAATATATGGAGAAAAATTCTATTTTGGTAAATATCAGCTGCTATTCCGTCCATCAGCTGTCTGCCAGTGCAGAAACTTCTCTTTTTTTGTTATATAAGATAAGGATGTTTATAGCAGCAACAAGGCTCATCATAGTTATTAATAGATAGAATAGAAAACCAAAAAGTGTCAAGAGCTGTAATCATTTTGTACCTGTCTGGACCGTAGGTCACCAATCTTGTAATGACTGCTCTGTTCCAACGAACATGAAGAACCAGAGCATTAGCAGAGCAAGGCAGGAAGCTGAAAGACATGAAGATGTGCTACTGAAAACTCTGGGTGAGATCCAGTTTGGAATAAGGGCATCTGAGATTAGTTTCCTGTATGTGCACTGGCTGTCTAAGAACCTATTAGTCTGAATGGATTGCTACTCAGTGCAGTTAATGGGCCTGAAAAGTGCTCAGCATGCAATAAAGTAGATGTTTGTTGGATGGCCATTTGAATCTCACCCTCTGGAAAACGAAAACAGACAAGAACCAAACAATGAGCTGGTTTGGGTTTACACTGAGCACCAAGTACTCCAGGCTGCATGAAGCGTACTAGCTCCCAAAAGTCCTTCTGGTGAGAACACCTGAAAAATATAACTTTGTGTAAAGGCTTAATAATTTTTTCATGGTCTTCTAGCACATCCAAGTGAGAAACCTGTGAATACAGTTAGTTAGGCAGCAGATGCCACCCATCATAGACAAACTGAAAATTCAGCCTCATAAGGAAAGGAGCAACGACCTGGGCCACTCCTAGACCTCCACCATTGTAAAGAATCCCAAGGGAACTTAGACCCTTTCCTGGAAGTGAGAAAGGCCACACCTAAGCATGATTTTCAAGGTCTGGTACCCTGTGATAACACCTCACTTTACAGGAGTTTAAAAACTCACAGAAGATGTGAACATTTCAAACCACTGCAAAGAGAAAGTGGAATTTCACTAAAGACAACATTGGTGTGACTAATATTCATGGCACAACACTGAAGAAATAGTGACTGCAAACCTCCCGTTGGTGACTCCTGCACTGTGCCCCTCAATCTTCCTTGCATGACTCAACAGTGATGGATTTAAGAGAGGAACAGCTTGAGATTTCACGCACTTAGCGATAGAAACAGGAAAAACAGCTGTCACTGCACTCCCAGAAGACCTCCATGTCTTTGTACAGTTCCTTTGCACTGCAACATCTTTCCAATGGAATCTGGTCTCATTTGTGGCTCCCTGATCTCCAGCTCTGCAGGCTCTGCCTCTGTTCCGCAGCACAGCTATGTGAGATCGTAAACCCGGAACTGAAAGTTTCGCGTAACAGAACAGATGCCACATGCTAGGACAGCTGCCATGCAGTCTGCCAGAAATTCACTGGACTCCTTCTTCTCCTTTGATATCTGAGTCTATCGGCTACTGTTGTGCCAATTCGCTCCCTGCCGACCAGAAACCATGCAGTGCAGGGCAAAAAATCAAACTTCTCATGCAATTTCCACTACATCTGGGCCAAGACTGTAAACTATAGAATAAAGAACTCCAGTATAAAGTTTCAAGTGTCCCAACACCTGCACTATGGCAATCTCTGCTTAAATATGTCCAGTGAATAATACTGCATGCAGTACATTGACTCCAAATGCCCTCCAAAGTGTTTAATATGCATGTGAAGAGATGTCTTCTGGGACAGTTTCAGGTTGGGTTTCTGCCTAAGTAGCAAGGCAACTTTTTCTTCTTGGGCTTCTGACACAGATCTTGAGTATGAAATGATCTCAGATGTTTTTGGCAGCTACTCTTGCTTATTTGAAAGTTATATAATAAATTAATTTTTCATGTTTTTTACTGATAGAGCTTGGCTTTTCGCAGATTTCAGCTTTGGCTACAGTTAGCTGGAAATAAGTTCAGCTGGAATATTTTTCACTGAGAAATATAACTGCATCAAATAATGAAATCTTGTAGATTCTGCTGCAATTTTATTGTAGAGAGAAGAGGGGAAAATGTTCAGACACTGTCAAAATATTTTGTCATTTTCTTATAAAGGCATTTTAAAAATTTGTTTTATTTTCTATGGAATACTGTAACATAACATTTAAAATTGTCAAAAATCAGATCATTTTTGTCAAAATAAAATATTTTCATCAACTCCAAATGATGTTGGGTGGGGTTTAGTTCTTTTTGACATTATGAAATTCGGCAATGTGTTTTAGTCTATCTTTTCAACACGAAATATACCATACAGAACATTCACCTTCAGCTCAGCTGTGCTGAGCACGCCCCTCTCCAAAGGACAACAGGGTGAAGGAAGCAGCAAACAAAGACAGCTGTAAGATGCATGTGACTCCTAGTATTTGAACATACCATCAGTTATAGCTGTGAGGAGCTGCACCTGATTTCAGACAAGCATTTTAAGAGAGAGAGAACAATATGTCAAGATGGTGCCAGAACGAAAAAATGGTGCACAGATTAACAGAGAAGCTGATGCAGGTGAAGAGCAGCACAAAACTAGTATAATTATTTGTATAGAAGGATTTAATCTGACATTGTGAGACAGCTGTGAAAACCCTTTGCCACTGTTATTCGTGCCAGAAGAGTTATGTAGCTTCCAAAACACAATAATTAAACAAGACAGCACTCCAGAAAAACTGAAGTGAAACAAAAATATATAGTGCTACAGGGGATACTATGTCAAAAAAACCTGATTATATGCATTTGGAAATACATGCCAAAGAAACAATTATCTTTGTATTTATCCATAGTGTTTTTTCCATATGTCTCCAACTGAAGCATGTGGTGCAAAGTATATATGCAGCAGTATGATGTGATAATTACCCTGAGAAGATAGAATACGTATACAAAAACACTAATTTTATACAGAATAGAAGCAAGGATTCTGTATCAACAGTCTGCAGCTACAATCCTTAAGGAATGAATGTGAAAGTACTACTGGTGTCATGATTATTTATGGACTTATAGACACATACACATGCATATGTGTCAGACGTTTCTAAAGGCTTTTTTAAATTATGGCTGTCTGTCTTATTGGCATGAACAGTCTTGTCTGCCAGCATTTTTCCCATGAACAGTGATAAGGACATCCTGCAGCCATCACCAAGGCCCACAGGCCATTACCAGAAAACAAATGGCCATATTCTAAGCAATTCTTCAAGATTATGTTCCATTCATTACACTACACCTCATATTATTAATAAAAATTCCTTTTAGAGCTCAAAATTCATTGAAACATAAAGTATACATTTATATAGTAAGCCAAATAAATTATTTGGGCCAGGATTCATCCCAGCTAACTTCAACTAGAAAACCAGTCACTCTGGTCTCTCTTTACAGTAAAAGAATAAAAAACACTGCAATAGAAAATACAGGAGGGTCCAACAAAGATCTATGTCAGGACCTGGGGGTGCACCTCTCCCTGTTGGCTGCATTGCAAACCTGAAGTGACTGCACCTAAGATACAGTGTGAATCCCACCCTCAGTGCCATTTCTGGAGTCTGTTTGGAGGCACAATTTCTCTGAACTCTTTTAGGGGCCTTATTTGACTTACTTCCAGTCATATACTCCAGGAATAGCTTTTGAATACTGAAAGGTAAACACACATGTAACTAGTTGGGTTCAGGAGGAGGCTCCTCTGGAAGTGCCCAAACTGAGTTATTGGGCTCCACAAACCCTGCCTGCCTGCTTTGGCCCATTGTTTACTGCCTCAGCTCATGGTGATAGGACCTCACTTTAATTCATAGATGCAGATTTGGATAAAGCTGCTAATGACAGTGCAAACATTTTGCTTTTGTTTTCCTTCCAGAGCAGTTACATGCAAGCTGAGTAATGGAAACAACATCTTTAACCTGTGTAAAAGGCAGGATTCAGAGGGCAGCTTAGCTCTCTGGCCCATGGATCCTTCCACTCCACCACTGCTGTGCTGCAGGTCTCCAGTTGGCTTGGGCTGCTTCCCACATAGCCTCACAGTCTGAAAAGGAAAACTCATTAGCATCTGACTTCTTTCACTTCTAGTCTCCCAGCCACAAACTGCTCTAAATCGCTTTCTCCTTCAATAACAAAACCAGAGACAAATAACTTCAAAAGATTCAGAGCGCAACATGTGTTAATATTAATGGGTGGTAAATAAAAGAGACTTTCAACTAGGTAATGAATACCCAATATTATTTAATCAAAAGTGATGCCTTGTCTTAATTACCACAGTTTTGTGCATTTTTTTTAAAGCAGAAAATTGTAAAACTAGGGAGAAACTGAAATGTGAAATCCCCAAACCCCCTAATTGTTTTGCAAAGAAAAAGAATTGTTGAAGAGCTTGAGAACACAGAAATATATTGTACCCATTGAACTGAAACCATGTTCACTGATTCAGTGGTCCACAGTAGAGGTCACCTTGCAAATATCCTAGAGTGGAATCAATAGTTTGATTGTTAGCTAAGATCTTCTATGTTAATAAAAAGACCTTTTCTTCTGTTCTGTGGATCTTTAAAACAAGGTACACACACCTCCTACAGCATATGTTTTCACCAGACTGAGTAGACAACCACCACAGTATTGCTGCTTATATTTGTTCAGAATTTCAACAAGATGGAAAATTCCTCTGTGTTCCATGCCTGAAAATTTTCCTTCTTGCAACAGAGTTCTTAGATCCATGGCAATACTGTCTCCTCTGCAAAGCCTCAAAGCATGAAAAAAAACCTCCATAAATGGCAAAAATAGGCAGCTTGACTTTTGATCTGCTGCCATTTATGACATCTTTAGTTTTGGGGAACTCTAACAACTCTATTAAAAAATAAAAGCTGAAAGATAAAGTAAAAGACTTTCCCTACAACGAGAAGCTTGATGACTGAGAAGTTTTGAACTGAGTGCCAATTACTCATCTCATACAATTTTAAGTAATGACATGTCCTGGGTGGTTTGTATCTATGCACCTTATTATTGCAAGGAAGGAAACTTTCAGGTACCAGCCATGTAAGACATTTCACATTTGAATGTAAACACAGTTATCACATGTAGAGGCAGCTGAAATGGCATGAAACTGAGGTTTTTACAGCCAAAATCCACTCTGTGAAGGACTCCCTAGTGTTCTACACATATGCAAAACTAATTAAGCATAGTAGCAGTTAAAGATGGGACTCATGTGTTGCAATAACTACTGTAGCTACACCTGTACTAGTTGCCTGATGCTTCCTTTACAAATATGTTCTTCCAAAAAATGACTGATTATATCTCACCCAAAATACATCAGATGAAATGGGGTTTAAAGCACATTTCTTTCTCCTGACTATAAACAGTTCTTATAGCAACAAGCTCAGATGAACGTGTCTAGGTAGTGGGTGAGATGAATGCCATCATAGGCTACTACGACAAGGAATTCTCTACCAGCAGCAGGGAATAATGACAGATTATCCATCTAAAAGCATTTGGGGATTATATGAACAAAGGTATAGTTTACTGCTTTATTGAATTTCTCTTATAAGACACATGATCTTTTTGCCTTTAGCAGGCTCAGAGAAGAGTTCTTGCCACAGAGGCTAAAGAGGGTGGGGGTTTTTGTGTGCTTCTGACATACAGTACCTTTACTCTCAGGAATCAGAGGGTTTTGCCTCAATTTTCCACTGAGGCTAGATAATAAAGTATTAATAAAGCTTTTTTTTCCCCCTTCTTTTTCATCTAAACTGCATAGTGTAGATATGTAGAGCTGCACAGAAATACTTCGAAAATTCTGAATATATAAAGTTTGCTGCAGGTTTTTTTAGTAGTACAATGAAGAAAACCAGGAAGTTGTCATCCAGCTCTGCATGGTAGTAGCCTTCATCCTGGATACAAAATCTGACCCTGTTTTTAGAACAAAAAATCTGACCCTGTTTTTATTGTTATGAAAGATGTAGCATTGACGTTGCAGGAAAAGAGCTTCTGATGCAAAACCAGTGACCTGACACAATTGTTAATAAAAAGTCCACTTTAATGATTCAATTGCAATGAGTACCCTTCATATGCAATTTAAAAGGAAGCCTATATCAGCATTAAAACCCAAATGAGATTTTAATGCATGACACCTGCATTTTGAGGTCTCAGAAGAGACAAGAAAAAATTACTGGATCTCTAAAATTAGTTGCCTGACGTACTATGACACAAATCAATATACCCATCAGATTTCTGCATGGCTTGACTTTTCAGAATTAGTTTCCATTGTACATGTATTAGTTGAGCTACCTCTTCTCAGGGGACACCCAAAATGTTTTGGGGATTTATGCTCATTTCTCAATTGCAATCACTGCTCACATCCCTTCCATTTTTTCATAGCCACCCTTGTTGTATAAAAGGTGGCTGAAAACAGAATTACAATAAAGAAGGAGCAGCAAGACTGGTTAGAAGGTCAGCATAAAATTTAGAAAAAAGACTATTTCAATTAAGGACCTGTGTGAATGCCAAGCTGAAGAGAAAATGTTGGTGGAGATTAATTTGACAGCAGGAAAGTAAACTTTACTCTTCAGTTGACTAAGCAAGAAAATGATGTAGATGAGAGTTGAGGAAATTTTCCACAATAGCATGGAAATATATATTTAGAAATTATTACGCCAACACTGTGAGCTTAGCCTAAGTCTGAACCTGTGTCTATCCTTATCTCCTCCCTCTTAACACAACTGTGATTAACAAATCTCAGCTTGCAGCAGGTTTGCTGTCAAAGCTAAATTTGGTGGAGTTGTCAGTAAGCTGAAGGCCAGAGCTGCTGTTCAGGGTGGACTTGATGGGCTGTGGGTTGAAGGGAACTTCATGAACCTTAAGAAAAGAAAATGCAGAGTGCTGCACCTGGGATGTCACTACTCCATGCAGGAGCACAGTTTGTGGGCCAACTGACTAAAGGGTAGTCAGGCAGAAAAAGGCTCTGAAGGTGCTGTGGCAAGCTCAGGACAAGCCAGCAATACAACTTTGCAGCAAAAATCAACAGCCTCCTGAGCTGCATGAGGAAGAGCACATCCAGCAGGCTGAGGGAGGTGATTCTTCCCTGTACTCTGCTCCAGTGAGGCACTGAGAGTGCTGGGTCCTGATCTGGGCTCCCCAGTACAGGGGAGAAAATGAAACCACAGACCTTTGGGAATGCACTTTGAGTACAGGGTGTGGAGCACAGGACATGGGAGGAGAGACTGAGAAAGCTGTATTTCTTCAGATGGGAGAAGAGAAAGCTCAGAAAGGTCTTACTGCTGTCTGCAACTACCTAAAGGAACAGTGCAGAGCAGCCAGAGCCAGTCTATTCTCAGAGGTGCATAGTGGCCTTACAAGAGGCAGCATTCACAAGCAGAAACATGGGAAATTTCAAATCAATATGGAGGGGAAAGAATATCACTGTAAAAGTGGTCAAATACTTTTGCAGACTGCTCAGAAAGGCTGGGGAAGTGCTCAGAGCTTGACTGCACACAGCCCTGACCACCTGCTTCACCTAAACCTGCCTGGGGAAGGATGTTGGATCAGAAGACCTCTGGAGGTCCCTTCCAACCTAAATGATTTTACAACTCTTAAGTCTGATTACAGCAATCACTACTGCTGTCTCCAAATCCCTGTCTTCGTTTGGATAAGAGTAAGGCTAGCGTGCAAGATGAAGTTGGAGGCTGAATGAGGTTAGACACAACATAGGACAGTGTCTGTCTTTTCTCCAGAGACACCAGGGCCTCTTCTCTTCCAGCTCAAAAAAAATCCATTCATTTAAAAATATGTGCACGTGATTTTCTTTTTTGCTGGAACAAAGAGGAATAGATGCTTTATACAGCACTGATGTTTGTTTTGACGTAGCAGTTATAACCTGAGAAGAAGTCTAGATCCATGTCATAAAAATCACCGTGCCAGACCATAAGGTTTCCAACCTACCTCACACATGTGGGCATGGAAGACTGAAAAGGAATAAAGCTGAACTGAAAAGAGGTAAGTTAAGAGAGGAAATATGTGAGGAACAGGAGAAATCTCACCATACAGTAGCACAAAGCAATACAAAGCATGTGATGGAAAACAAAAATCACTGAAAATGTCCTGCAATGCAATGTTAACCCATGGAATTCATTGCCATGTACAAATTTGAGGTCAAAATCTTAATGAGATCAAATCCTAAAAAAGGCTGGATAACAATATCCAGAGTTTTGGTAGTTATACAATAGGTTTTGTACAGTGTATGAATCTTCACACTGAAATTTCCAGCTAATTCTCTTGAAATATGTAAAATTCAACGCCTACTGAAATATTTCTTCTTTCAGATGTTTAGCTTTACCTTGATCCCCTGTGATGGTTCCCATGTACCAAAGGAGACAGGACTGAGAGCAGAGCATGCTGGGAACCAAATGATTCCTGTCACTTGGATGGATATTTACATTCAAAATAAACCAGTTAACTCTCGGGAAGGAGAAACGACTGTGCAGTAAAGTAGCTGCAGGAGAGATTTTTTGATGGCATCTGAGAGCTCACAGACACATAGCAGAAGCTGAAGGCTTGGGCATTGATGGTGAAGGAAAACTTAGCAATAACTTGGCATAAAACAGTGGAAATGCATACCAGTAGTGGTTCTTCCTCTAGCCTGGGAGCACTGTCACCCAACACTACAGGGACAGGCAAGTTCTTTTAGGGATCCTTGGTAGAATGAGGGATGTTTACAGGGCTGTAGTTAAAATTAGAGATTTCTTGTTACATAAAAATTTTAGTTATCGGCATAACTTATTGTTATCTGTGATTTCTAGCAGTTAACGTAGTTTACTGCCACACAGAATTTCAAGAAACTATCACAGCTTTCAGTTAAACAAAATTTCTAGTAATCAGTGTAGCCTTTGTTCCATCTAGAGTCTTCAGGTACCTGGGCCTACTTGTCACCTGGGCCCTCTGCAGATGGGGTCAGATTCTTAATAACCAGAAAGAGATATGATAAAACCCCTCCAAATCTTAATTATTCGCAACAGGAGCCCATTAATAATGCTGACACGTGAAAGAACAGCTTGTTGTAAAGGTACCTCTCTTTTAAAGACATGAAAATATCTAATGGTAAAAATGCTCTCTTAGATTATCCAAGGGTATCTGCGAATGTAGGTGAAGTGATATACTTGTCTAGATCCATTATCAGTGTTTCCTTTATCACTGATAAAAATGGCCAACCTAATGTTTAAAACAATTAGAAGCAAAGAAAGCCATGATGTCTTCTGCACCCTAAATTAAATCTACTAATTTTGGCTCCATTTCTGACAACAGCTTTCTACGCATGGTGATTGAAGTAATCTCCAGTAATCTGGTTAAAAAAAGATATTGCACATCCCTACTGCAGGCAATGTTCTGATGACCTGTCTAGCCTTGAAGTGTGGCTACTGTACACCCTTGCTAATCACCATATCTGAAATTTCTGGATAAAATTCATTCTATCTTTTACACACCTTTACTGAACTGAAACACAACAGGGGCTTACAGGGTGGGAAAGAGTAAGAAAGAATGTAAGTAATTTTTTTTGTTATTTAATTGGTGGATTACATAAAAGTGGGAGGTTGACAGTTCTAGATACACTCTGAGTCAGTTCACAATGCTGTATGTAATACCTCCAACAAATGCTGCTCATGCCACATTGGTATCTCTTAAGAAAAACTATTTTTATTCCTCTGAATATTCATATATACATCATATATAAGTAAGCCAATACAATCATAGGCAACTCATGCGTCCGTTGTTTGCTAAAAGTAGGCAACTATATTTACATTATCAAAAGTCATTGCAAACACAGTTAAATATATTGATTATAGACATGCAGACGTCCTGCAACTTCAGAATGCCATTCTGCCAAGGAAAGAAATAGTTCACCATCTGCTATTTTATTTTCTGAATTTCATTTGCATTGATATTTTTATTATTGCATCATTAATGAAATGCCTATCCAGCATGTGATTTTTAGAAGGTGAAGGTTGCTATAAATACTCGAGAATTGGAGATTTCATGAGGTGAACACTACCATTTCTTTTGATAAATAAAAATTATAGACGGGAGGTTTTCAAAGCATTTTGCTGTGCATTCTTGTCCCATCTTTATTATCATTTCATAATAAAAGTATAATTCAATCATAGGAGATAATTTATTTTAAAAAATGCTGGTAATTCAGGATGATATATCTAGAAAGATAAAATCTCTCTGACACCCAGAATATCAAAGAGGATTACATAAATCCGATTGTATTGAAATAATAATTACTGTTCTATTGCTGTAGAATAATGATTAAAGAGCTATTGAATTGTAGTCAAATGCCTCAGAAGCCTCATAAAATACATTGCATCAATACCAAAATCATTATCTAGGTTGAGAACTTTTCCTACTTTTGATTTGAACACCATAAAATGTCAAAGAAAATAAAATTATATTGGTGTTTAATTAACTTAAGGAGGCTAAGTATTAGGAAAAGAAAAACAAATTATGCAAGTACAAGCAATCGGATTACAGTATGAGATTTACATATGTCTTTATAAAAACGTCCAGATAACATTTTGACTCCCATTTTAATATTTATTGGTTATTACCTATATATATTCATTTAAGTTAAATTTTCTATGTTTTTGCTTTGTTTATTGTTACTCTTATCCACCCTTCTTCAGAACTGCCCTTACATCATTGGTCTGAGGCCCTGCACACAGAGCTGAACAATAACGAGGACAATGGTTTGTCTGGTATGGAGGTGTCACTGGGGTTAAGGCCTATGTCAAAATTGTTTCCACGGAGGAAAAAAAGGTGGGACATTGTCATAGGAGACTCCCTTCTGAGGGGACAGAAGACCCCATGTGCAGACTGGACCCACCTCTTACGGAAGTCTGCACACATGGGCAACAGACAGGAGGAGCCAGAAGGAAGCTGGAAGCCTTTGTGGTCATTCTTGACTGACTCAACCAATAGACTTCCTCCAAGAAGATGATCTTGTACCACCCCCTCAAGATGAAGAAGGAATTTCTCTCTTCCAAGAAACATAAGTGCTTACTATTAGATAAGCAAAGGTCAATACCGTCTCTACTCCTCCTACTGTTTGAAAACCTATTGCAAGATTTTCAGATACTCTGGGACTAATTCCTTAAGTTATTGTGAGGTACTGAGTAAAGGAGTGACTGGAAGTGGAAGTGCTGTTTGGATTTTTGTCTGAAGAATGTGTGAAAATGCTCAGCCCAGAAAAGACAGCCACTTATTATCATATGCAAGTTCTAAGTACATGAGAAACTTTACAATTAAAATGTAAGCACCAAGAGTGCAACTTTTGAGTTAGGAAGTAAATCCACTTATTTTCCCCTTTGCATCCTCAGGGGTAAGCTGTGACAGCTGTGACAGTGTATCCCCTATCTCGAAGTAAGAAGATCAAGGAAGAAAAGTTCCTCACTGCAGTGAAATCGTAGTCCTGGAAGTACTGCAGTGATGGTGCCCCATACCTCTCTGCATGCAGCCATGCCTTGGCAGAATTACAGTCAGCACAGTTCATAGCCTCAGTAGCTACACAGGACACAAGTATTTATAATGCAACTTTTATGAGGTCTCTTTATGTTTTGCCTTTAAAGCACCCTTCTTCCCGGCATAACAACAACAGAATATGAGCACAAACATGTAATTACAGTAATGACTGCTAGCAGTAAAAAGTGTTGCTGTCAGTTAGCTGCTCAGAAACTAAGGCTATTAACAATCCCCTGTTAGAGCTTATTCTGTCGAATAAGAAGAGATCTCAGTCATAGTGGATGGAAGCAGATGGCCAGGATTATATACCTGTGGGGGGGAAGGGGAAGTAATCCATCTGTAAATTAAGGAGAGAGGGTGAAAGGGAAAAGATTTATTTGTATTCATAAAGAATTCAGTGACAGGAGTGTAACTCAAGTTCATCCCTGTAGGGGATTTCTGACACAGACCGAGAGAGCAATCACACGGATGGTGTCACTTTACAGTATTTACCACTAGGTTAATTTACATAACTGCATGCTGTGTTCTGTTAGTAGTGGTACAATCTTGTGCAGTATATATACTGTAAGCATTCTTTGCTTCAGTGTTACTGGTGCAGGATATACCAAGTGAAATAAGTGCATCTGCTTAATTATACTGGTATTTTTGAGGGTTAAATTCAGCCTAAGAAAGTGTATCACTATCCAAACCAGAAGGCAAAGTCATCATCACTACACTTGCTACAGTTTCAAGCACTGCAGCATTGCAGAAGACAGTAAGTCAGCAGCAGCAATCAAGTCATATTTTCTAATCAATTACTCCAGTAAACATGGTGTAACAATTAGCAACTGAATATGTGAGGCTTCTGTGAACCAGTTACTATAAAAAATTTACAGTCATTAATATGAAATAGAATGGTCTTAGCTGAGAATGAGCGTAGAGGCTGCATTAGGACTAGGGTAAGTATTCTTAAACACTTCTTAAGGAGATAGTTTAGATTTAGCTGCAGTGCAATCAGGAACATAAAAATCACTTAAATCAACCACCACTTGATAACTTATGTAGGACATGAAAAGCCTGAATCAATTTAAACAGCACCATAAAATTCTGGCTGTACCAGTACTTTACCCACACCTGAGATCGTCCTGGGCCCCACAGTGTGATCCTTTCCACCTTTCAAATTGATGAAACTGTCCCTGGCCATTTTGGGGCAAATTAATTATGTCCTATTGCAAACAATTCCTACACGTAACTGAAAGGTTAGGAGGATGGAGACCATTCTTAATATGCATGTTTTTGAATTGTGCCTTTCATTTTCTTTGATTCATGTAAGAACACAATAAAACTTATATTCAAAATGACCATGTGCCAAGTATTCAAATAAAATATTTCAACAATGTAATATATTTTTTTAATTAAACAACACTTCTGACATTTTCTTGTTGCAATACCACCAAGCAAGTTCATGTATTAAAGGTACAATAAGATTTTACTGTGTGCTTAAATTATAATAACTAGAACATTAAAGGTTAGGAATATATGTGTGTGTGTGTATATGTATACATACACATATATATGGTAGACATTTTCATTTGTTATTATAGTACACATCATTTACACAGTATGTATTTTATAATTATATATATGCTATATATAAGAATCATACATATATGAATAATAAAATAGAAATAATATATAAAATAATTTACATATTATTTAAATAATGCAATAATTTGAAATATTGATATGCATTATAGTCTAAAATTGTAAATAATTTATGTCTGGTGTTTTGGTGGTAGCCTTTCAGTTTAAATAATTCTGATATTTTCTTGGTGTTTATACTCACAAAGAGCAATCATATCCACTTTTGGACAACTTATCTAAAGTGAAACGTGAAAAACTCTTTTAATCTCCGCCTTCTAGATAGGATCTTTGTCCCTTGATATCTTATAGCCACTTTCTTCATCCAGAGTTTGACTTGTTTATAAAATTTACATGAGATCTTACAAGACTGAGTAAACTGACATTATTTTCCTGCCATTCCTACAACTATTATACCTATGATGATTCAGTTCCCCACTATAAAAACAGTGGTCCAAGTTTGTGTCATTATCAGTTATCGTCATATTCCTAATTTTTTGCACCAGTACGTTAAGGAAAACTTTTGGTAATTTCTGTAGCAAAATGAATCCTTGACAAATGCCAAATGCTGAGTTCTGCTCTATTCGACAAGACCTGTTCTTGCTGTTGTCATTTCCAATACAGAAAAATTTCTGAATACTGTTTTTTATGAAGTTGAGATCAATTTTTTTTGTAGTTGAGATAATTTTTTTTTTGTATAGTACTCTATGAAATTTATCACTGAAGTACCAAGATAGTAGACCCATGGCATTTTCCTTGCCTAGAAAATGTCTTTTAAAAGGAATTTTTAAAAGGTGCATGGAGAAGACAGAATTTTATTAGCAGGTAAACAAGCCAGAAGACATGAGAAACAACTTCCTACATAAAATTTCTAGAGCAGCTGTTTTAGACCGACAGCAACATTGTAGGGACATAGAGGCTGGTATGGTTTTATATAGTCCTGCAGCACCAAAAATCACCTCTATTTATCAGGAAGATATGTGACGTCTTACTGCCTGGACTAGTAGATTTAAGCTGGAAAGAGGAACACTCCTTGCTATCTCAATTACACCACACAAACAGGGAGGAAGGAAGGAAGGAAGGAAGGAAGGAAGGAAGGAAGGAAACATCTTAGCCAGCCACAGTCTCTTGTTCAAATGGATGTTTTCGCTTCTGTGCAAATTGTAATAGTACTTAATGGATTGGGCTTGAGTAGGGAAATTCTTCCTCTTTATAATCAATGTCAGCTTCATTCCAAACAGGTTAAATCACAAAAAGGCCTGTTTGAAAGCTGTCCAGGTTGATCTCAAAAGCTTTTTGGTCATCAAGAAAGATTATAACACATTTCATGCCAGTGCTGTTCATCATCTTGAAATACTTTACAGTGTTAGGAAATGTGTAAAATCTCTTCTTGTTACATTGCACCTAACTACAAGCAATTTTACCTCCAAATGGACTTTGGCCTTCCCCCTTTGTCCCAGAATGTTTGAAAAATGCTTTTAGATACTTCTTTAGTTTTCTATCCTTGATTCCACTTTTTATGTTCTTTTTCTGCATTGTAATCCTCCTTTGATATTATCTTTTTATATTCATGCATGATAATGATTTTCCTTGGTTATATACTAAGCATGAATAGAACTAACCAGAAGAATGTCAAAATTAATAGGCAATAAAAAATGTCATATTTGACCAGCACTCATTTTAATCAGACTAGCATTCATTTTATTATTTCCAGCAAGTCTTTAAACATCAGATGAAATCAAAATTCCCAAGTGATAAATGTCTACCTCAGTCACCGTTAGATGAGAGACAAGTGGTTGGAATAAGAATGAGTCAGTACATCTGAAGAAGTTTGATTGATGGATCTTTGAAACCACAACAAAGAGTACACAAATTCAGTTGAATCTGTCTACAAGGCTGCACTTTAAAAGAAGCTGAAATGCTAGTATTTAGGAATATTCACATACAAGCATGCCTGCACAGCCATTTCCCAACACGCAGAGATACAGTGCCAGATTCTAACTCTGACTACACTGATAAGCTGAATCATGGGATTCAAGACTGTAGTTGTCATAGGGTTCAGGAGTGCTCTTTGTGAGTCAAAATCTTTCAGGCATTTATTTGTTGAGTTGTTTTCAAATAACAAGGTAAGAGAGTGTATCAATACTCCTCAAGTCACATGTCATCACAGGTAATTTTCACTAGATCATTCTCCTTCTAAGTAGGAAAAAACATGTTTCCTGGGTGTATGTGTTTGCATTTTAAGTTTACCAGAAGGATAGATTTCGACCTCTGACCTAGATTTGTCTGAAGAGAACATTCACTAACAAAATACGTACACAAGGATCACCACAGCAATACACTGCTTTTGAATGAGACAGTTCAACACTGCAAGTAGTAGATCCATTGGGGAAAATAGTCTTTGGCAAATAGCAACAAAACTCAGATCTGGGTGGAAAATTTGGGAAAATCACTAGTGCATCTGTCTTGTGTTTCACAGATACTGAGTAATGGCAGAGCATGTTTCAAGAGAGTGCTACAGATGCCATTGTCTCTCACAGAAAAAAATACTGTAACTGACTTAGATATCACCGCACCTGTCATAAAGATGTAGGGAATTTTACACACTTCAAATGTATTTAATTTTGGCTTGTTTCAGCTATTCTTTTGCTTTAATTGAGTGTTGATTTAATTGAGTGCCTTCCCACAAAAACAAAACCAGTCCTCTCTTACCCAGCATGTTTACTAAGGCATACTCTTTCCTTGGTTTTCCTTGGATATAAGTGGCACTTCAGTGGGTTTTTTGTGCCAGACCTCTAGATCCAGAAAAAAAGTTATGTACCACCTACCATGACAATGACATGACTTCCAGTTCCTGTGAATATTTTGTGTTGTTTCTGACAAGCACTTCGGAAGTCATCCTGAATTGTCCACTGGGCAGAGCAGGAAGCCAGCTCGAGTAGTCAGGAGATGAAGACCTGCCTGGTCCAGAACACTTTTTTATAAAGGCATTAGTTTTGCTGCTTGGTGTGACAGGCTGTATGCAAGCACAGAAGCACTATTTAGACGTGTAGCAGTTCTAGTCATTCTTTTCTCAGGCTGGCCAGAGCACTGTTGGATCCTTTTGTGCAAAGAAAAGAATGTTTCTTTTCTCAATACAGCACCTACTGTTTAGGGTGTCAGCTTCACACACCAGTAGTTTCCCAAATGAAGCAACAATTTTTCATTTAAAGAGTCTTATCTCCTGCAAGGTGTGACATTTAGCATTCGCCTTCAATCAAATTATTTTTTAATGTATTTTTAAACATAAAATTCAGTTTTATTTTAGTTGTAAAAGAATGCAAGCTTATATGGGAAGCAACCAGAAAAACTCAGATATTAGTTAGAAGCCCTCATATAGTACTGAAAAACATCCACCGTCCTTGCCAGCATCAGTTAATGTCATGCTGAGCAATTATATGTACTTACTTATGGCTTTGAATATAGATCAAGATTCTCATAAACCTTATATGTAAGAGTTGCAAAATGATGACTGAACAATATGTCCTGGCATGTTTTTAGCCTGGATCTTTTGTGTGGCTCAGCAGGCCTTGCTAAAGGAAAGAGAAAAGGTAGCAGGTAGATGTGGGTGAAAATGGATAGCTCATCAGAACTGGAGAGTGAGCCTGTTGTCAATCAGCTTTCATTCAAGGATACACTGACAGTGTTCACTTAATTGTACTCAGGTAGTGGCTTCCTTTTAGAAACCTTTAGAAAGCACAAATTTCATTGATATTGGACAAAACTGGACTTCTCAGTAGTAAGGAAAGGGCAAAACCAACAACATGAATTGATTTCTCTCTTAACTTCTGTCAGTCTTCTTTCTTTAATGAAATGCACTCTGCTTTTGGCAATGCTAAACTAGATAGAATCCAACTTTGGCCTTATAATGTTCCTATATCCTAGATTGCTCTTCATTCCAGAATCAACGTCATCAGGTGAGGTCAAATCATGTATTTTACTTTCAGATTTTGTTAGGGTTTTTTCCCTCTACCACACTTAGCTGATGATTTCCTCCACTCACCACTTCACACAGAAGAATTTCTTGCAGGTCTCTGGTGGGCTAGAAATATGCAGCTTGCTGTGCTTGCCTTTAGCACAACTAAAAGCTTCCCTTTAGCACAACTCCCCTTATGAGCCTTTCCACAGCCCTGCTGCTGTGCTGCAGAAGTACTAAAGCCTAAGTCCCCTCTCCCTCTAGTGGAGCACATTTCACAGTCACAGCAGAATGTGATTAATATGACCACCCAAGATCTTTTTCCTTTTAGTAAACTTCAAATCTTTTACATTTTGGTAAAAATTTTACGTTTTACATTTTGTAAAAATGTCCATCTTGGCACCACTCTTGGAGAAGCTTTACCAAACCAGTTGGCAACAGGATCCAGGTTCTTTCTGATATGATCCAGTTTTCTCAGAGTTATCTGAGAGACTGGCAAGGAGGTTTATTTGAGTGTCTACTTTAGGTAGCCTCCTTTTCTAGAGGCTTCCTTTCCAAGTCAATCACCAGCAAACTGGATTCTCTCTTCTTGTGAGAAGCTACTATGATTTCTGTATGTAGGACTGCATGAATCTTAAGTTTCCTGCCTTTGGGGGATATGTACTTTCCTAGAGAATTCCAAGGGGTTTCTACTAACGCTGCTACTTACATAGGTCAGTACAATCCCATGCAATTGATTCTTGTGGCTTTTCTCCCCTGTCATAGTGCTACTGCATTTTCAGTCGTGGGAACAATTCACAGCAGATACTCTTTAGTTGTAGAGAATACATGACCTGAAGGAAGTGCAGGAAGAGAAAAGCCTCAGGACCAGGAAAGTGCTTAGCACCTTTATTTGAAATTCTGTTATAGTCAAATCTGCAACACAACAGAGTGTGATAATAGAAAAAAAAAATCACAAAGTGATCTCTAGGCTTCATCTGAATCATTTCCCAGTTGCACTTAAGCAGCGACTATGCAGTCACGATCAATTAGACTGATTTTAAAAAGTTATGAGAACTAATCAGAAAGTTCTTCTAAAGCCTGTTAGTTGTAGGAAACATACACACAGGATAAGGATGCAGACTGGAAACTGTGTTCATTGATAAAGCCAGAATAGCAAAAAGTATACTTACTTCTAAGTGAATTCAATTAAAATAAAGAGTGAAGGAGAAAAATCAAATCCCCACTATGTTCATAACATGGAACTTGTAAAGACAGTGATGTTAGTGCAGTATTTTAGGCAGTTCACTTAGATCTCTTTACAGAGGCTGAGATCATACTACAGATAAATTATACTTATCAGTGCAGAAAACTTTACAGTTGCTCAGTGTCAAGGTATATTCATCACACGTCTATTTTAGTTTGCAGTTTTGCTCTTCTACTACTTTCCCACTTCTTTTTCCCATTTTTCCCATTCTCTGTTTTATCAAACCTAATTTATGTTTTAAAATTCTTGGAAAAATATTATTTATTGTTTGTATTAGTTTGTAAAATCTCATGCCAGCATATGAGATTATGAACTTCCTCTGATCCTCTTCAAAAATTTCTGTGTCATATGGTGCCAAAAGCAAATTAAGGTAAGATTAACATTGCAATCAGCCCCCCTGAAGAAAATCAGCAATTTACTTATGAACTTCTAAGGCTTCTGGGCCACAGAAATTGTCAGAGAGGAAAAAAGCAGCTCTGCCAAGGAATGCATGTTCTCTCTTTTCCTGTTCACACCATCTTACTCAATCTGCAGCTCCTAATGAGGCTTCTCCAAAATAAATATTTTGGAAGGGTTTGTACCTTGAATGTCTTTGTTCATGTCTTCTTAGCTTTCTCCATACATTGCGTTTGTTATATTTCAGACACTGGTAACATTTCCAATTACATATGTGTACACAGAAATGTATAAATTCATTATATCTTTTCTTGATGAGTATCTTCTCTGCTTATTTTTTTATTAACAGTTCCTTCTTCTTCAGGGCTTACTAATACTACCTTCTTCTTCTCTACTAATGTTCTTTCCTTCATAACAAAAGGCAAATTTACTGATAATTTAAAACTCCTACTATTTTTAAGCTGAGATTGAAACACTGACCCAAATGAAATCAACAAAATTTGACTCTTGCTTACTTCATTAGTACCAGGATCTCATCTGTAATTTCAAAAATGAGCATGAGAAGCTGGCTACCATATCCTTAGAAGAGTGACAGAAGCATTTGAAATCAGACTAAACAAGTTTGGCTGACCTATTTTTTTTTCCTTATATAGTATACATGCAGGTGCAACTCTTAGTCATGGATTTCATGAAGATACTTCTGGTATAGACATATTTTCAGATCCAAAATTATACTTGTAAGAAGATACAGATATGCAGTGATATGCAAGGTCAATACACATTTATTTTTAAATGTGCATTTACAAACCCATCAAAACAACTGATTTGTTTACAGTACTTACTCACTTGTGTCATGCTTTATTGATATATAAAGTTCTTCATCAAAAAAGTTGTCTTTTCCTTTTCTTCTGATTGTACTAACTAATGGAGAGGGAGACCTAAACCAAAATTAGTAATGTTTTGCCATCTCCTTAGTATCACTAAGTTCTTGAAAGCTTTTTTTATTCTGATAAACCTTGACAGGTGATCCACAGAATGCTACTAGAAAGGCTAAGTAGTCTTGAGGTAAAAGGGAAAAAAAAATCATCAATTGATGGCTGGGTAGGAACTGCTAATGAAATCAGAGGATTCAACAGCATTATATTCCCTCCTTCATTATAACTTTGTGATGATGTATCTTTACTTTCTGTACCAGGTTTGATATTTAATACACATGCAAGTGATTCAGAAAGTGGCAAGAGGGAAAAACAAGGAAGCTGAGTTTGTAATGAGATAGAATAATTCAGTTAGAATCAGAAAGCAGCATGAAAAGCCTTCAGAAGGCATGAAAAAATTGTAGTGAATCATAATAACAAATGAACATCCACACCAGTAAAAACAAACATTAGAGGTGAAACAATGATGTATTTTAACCACATTTAGGATTTAAAGTAATGATTGCAGGTCAGGAAGTAGACATGAATGTCATTGCACTCTGGTTAATTAAGATTTTCACCCAGTGTGCAGCAGTAATTGGAGGCAAAGGAAATATTTAACAAGATTACTGAAGAATGGGATAAAAAGTAATTCCAAAATTGTTCTAATACAATAATAGCAGGCCATGTGTTTCACTCCCAGTTGGAACTGCCATCACCTAGTCTCATGGTTAATGGAGCAGAAGTGAGTTTTCCATGAACACACAATGCAAACTAAAATGAGTACATGACTGAATATTTAAATGAAAATTTTAAGTCTTTTTACTAATGAGAACAGAAATGAACATGATAAAATATGCAAAGCTATTAATTCCACAGAGAAGATCTATTAGAAATTTCTATTTGCCCTGTTTAGAGTGCAAGAACATCAGTTAGTCATACAAATGAAGAGGTGGATAGGAAAGAGAAATTCAATACAAAAATAATTTTCCATACAATGTACAATCACACTGTGAAATCCATTGTCAGTCAATAGTACTGAAACATAAATTTTAACAAGGCTAAAAAAGTGTTGGAAAGTCATGTGAGTAACATCAACATCAGGCATGTGGCAGTAGCTCACTTAGCCCTTGCTGTGTGTTCTTCTGGTAGGCTGGAAATGAAAATGTACAGGCAATCACTGCCTGCATAGGTTGTTTTCAGGCAAGGGCAATAAATCTGCATTTGAGGGGCCTGTGCTGGCCACTGGCAGAAAAAGGAAGGAAAGATAACAAACACAAACCCCTATTCTGCTTCTAGTATCAGTGTTCTACTTAGTGTGTTACAGTGAACAAATCCATCCACAGAACACCTAAATCTAGGATCATGTGCTGACTAAAGTAAAGGTATTTGCCCTTGCACTTTCTTCTCTTCTCTGCTATTACCTCACATCATCTTTCAGATCCCTGGTACAAATACGTAATCCCAACCAGTTCCATTCACAGTCCTCCCTCAGATGTACATCCTGTACCTCTTGGAAAAAAGGAGAGGCCACTGATTTCAGAATAAGCACAGTTCTTCTGTAAACTCAGTTTGTTTGACTTTCACTAGCCTATGAAACTTAAAGAACAACCTCAAACTGTAGCTTCCTCTGACTAAAAATCCACTATAAATTTACTAGGCTCTATTCCAAGATTTAAAATAATCCAAAATTAGGATTAAATCTTTTGACTATTGTAGAGGCACAACAACATTAATGTAATTTCTACCTTTCCCCTTTTATGAAGACTCAGGGTGGCCTGGATTTTTCATCTCTTTTTAAATCATCTTTTAGTACAAAACTTATTATTTCAGTTCCACCTGTTACTGGAGAAGAGCCCAGTGTTGGCTGAATACAAACAAAAAGTAGTGCTGGCCAGCTGTTCACCTGGGCAATCTCATTTTATGCTTTGCATACTAAGGGTAACTCATAGCAAATTGTTGGGTCTTGAGAATCCATGTCTTCTGGGCTGTTCTAGAGGTAAGATAAAGTAGCAGAAAAGATGCTGGTGTGATCATCCTGTTTCCAGTGAAGTGCCACAAGAGCAGACATATTCCCACATCTGCATTTTCGGGCAGAAAAGCACTCCCTCAGAGAGGAGCTGAGTGAAGCTAGAATCTGGAGCTAAAACTAGGCCTATGTGCAAGCCAGCATTGTAGCTTTTGAGTTTAAAAACACTACAAATAATGTTATTCTGCCAGAATTAAACTTTCTGCTAAGGGGACGGACCAAGATCAACTGCTGACCAAAACGAGTCAGAAAATAGATTAACTTTAGTGCTTAAGCACACGTCATTTCTAAGAAGTGTGCATGTATGCACATATGTATGACTTACACTGTAAGATACAATTATTTTTTAAAAATCAATTAAATTATTTTTTCTGATCTATTTTGTATTTGCACATGCATATTAATATCCATTCTCACCCAACAGATACCATTGACTTCCAATATATTTGCTGCTACTATTAATTCTTTCTTTTCTCTCTCTAAAGGTGCAAATTTTTGGTTTTGTTCCATCAAAAACAATACACAGACCAAAGTTTCAGCTTGGGGGGATCTGAAGGCTAACTCCTTGTTACTTGTCATAGAGAATTTATGTATATCTAGAAAAGAAATAATCTCCACTGTTAGTTTGCCATTTCCTGCTGGATTCATGAGGAAAAAAGTGAAACAAATTTTTGCTTGTTTTAAACAAAACCCAAGTTCTAAACGTGAATTCCTCATGCCCTTACATTCCTCAGCAAACAAGATGCTACAAAAGAACTGATCAAGAAAATCAAACAAGGGTGAAAACAAAGGGTTGTCAGTTTCTCTGGTTTTAGTTCCATTGTATTTATTGACTTGGTACTCAGCTGATTAAATAAGCAATTTCAAGAGAAATTCAACTTTCACTTTTATCAGACTTTTTAAGTACCTTTCTTACTATTTTAGCTGTGGTGAAAAGCTGAAAGTCTTAAGTCAAAAGGTACATAAACAAAACTACTCCTCAAAAGGAGTGCTATTGGAAAAAAGTATTTAAATGTTTTTGTTTTGGTTTGGTTTTTTACCAGTTGCATGGGGTTTGCATGCTTAAAGGAGGTAGACTTTGAAAAAGTCTGCAGTCCTTACCTTCAGGACAAGTGCATAGCTCAGAAAGACAAAACAGACTCACTTTTTCATAAATTTTTTAGAACAAAAAAGTACTAACTGCATTACTTCTACTCTCAGAGGAAAATAAAGCTGAATTGCAACTGTCCCTCAGCTTTCTCTCCAGTGTAATAAAAAGCCTTGGACTATATCTGGGCTGTGCAGACTTAGCCTTCAAATCTCCATGGCTAGGCTATAAAAATGAAAAGCAAAATGAAAGCTTGCATGAATGAACAGGTGTTTTGGTGTTTTGACCCTGGCTGGATGCCAGGCATACACCAAAGCTGCTCTATCCCTCCCCTCTACAACTGGACATGGGAGAGAAAATATAACAAAGGATTCATGAGCTAAGATAAGGACCAGGAGAGATCACTCACCTGCAATACCGTCACAGGCAAAACAGACAGGAATTGAGGATATTAATTCACTTTATTAACAGCAAAATCAGAGCAGGATAATAAGAAGTACAATAAATCTTATAAACACCTTCTCCCCAACCCTCCCTCCTTCCCAGGTCTACCTCAACTCCCCCAGCAATGCAGGGAGATGGAGGATGGAGGATGGTCAGTTCATCACAAGTGGCATCCATCTGTGACATGCCTTTTATGCTATTCTTTCTCCCACAGAATAAATCATTTTGCTTTGACCTGGTCACAAATGGCCACAACCCACAGAACCTCTTACAAAGAAAAATCAAAGGTGGGGTTTTTTTTAATTAAAAAATTCCCCCACTTCTTAAACGTCTCCTTTTCATGATTTGCACTGCAACATCATCAAAGTAGTATTGTGTGTCTGTTACAAGTCAAAAAATTTCTTCTGTAAATAAGAATTCATAAGATTTGTAAGTCACCAGAAATCAATTCTGTGTCTGTAAATGCCTTTCCTCTGGGATAACGTCACGGGGATGGGGAAATGGATATGAGAGGAGGATGGGACAGGCTGTGGATGTACATCTGCAACAGAGAGTTTCATAATATCTCTTTCATTTCTTTAGGAGTGGTCTTCAGTTCATATTTCATGGCTCTTGTATCAGAAAGTTGTCTATTCCAGCAATGGGGAGCAGGTGACAATGTCCTTGTCTTTCACTTCACTGGGTCTTCCTCTTCAGGGCAGGCAGGCAGGGAAGAATAACGTTGCAGGTCTGCAACTTTGCTGTCAACTGCTCTTTTGCCATCATCTACTACCATCTTTCCAAATTTTAGCAACTCTTCTGTAATATGGAGCTTCCAAATCAGCCATATGGAAGAATTTTTCTCCACAGGTTGTCAGGGACAGCCAACTTCTGTTTCACCTTCATGATAGGACACAGCCTCCTTTTTCTGACCTTCTGTGCTAGCTTCTTTAAAAATCTTCTCTGCATACATCCAGAGAAGGCTACAGACTGGCTTGGAATGCTGTGTTTTCTTTTTAGATGCCCCTGAAATATCAGTGTTTCTGGTGGGCCAACACAAAGTAAAAAGAAATAACCTCCCCTGCAACAAGCTAAAGGTGTTTTATTGAAATTGTACTACCTCACACTGTACCTCCAATCAAGACTGTTTATTTCCTGGAAGCTAAAAAGACAGAAAACCCCCAAATACTTCCTCTGTTGTAACAAGATATTTCCTTGCTCATCGTTCATTACCACTCTAATATAATCAGGCTCACAAACAGGGGAGAGTGAAATACTGTAAATAGCATTCTGCCATGTATGACAAGTGTGGGAGGAAGCATATTTTACAAACAAATATCTTGAAGGACAGGCTCCATGCCCCAGAACCTGAGTACACACAGTGCTGCAGGGAGGAGAAAGAAAACAAGTCATAGACAATACCAAGTAAGCAATACCAAAAAGTAATGAAGCACCTGCTCAGACTGATACCAAACCCCTGAAATCCCCACATGGACTCTACACTTCGGGCACATCTCTCTGCTTGATTCAGTATAAGCATGAGCACACCTGATTCAATAAAAGCATCATTTACAGACAAACAACCCCTGCACCCTTGTTCCCTATGCAGAGGAAAGTAAAGACTGGAAAAGAACAAAAGCAAGAGCTTTTCAGGCAGCTGCTTCCTGCACCACTTCCTGAGCAATTTGTAAATATTCTAGGCTTAGTTAATATAATAATTTTTCATATTGTACCTTATCTGACAGTGTAAAATTCCATTTACTTCTTATTAGCAGTCAGTGGAACTAATGCCAGGGCTCTGAATTGTTTTTTACATATTTTTAAGCATAAGAAACACTGCCGTGTTGTTTCAGTACTTACTGTTTTCCATTCAGTTGCAAGAAATATAGCTGTGTTAGGGTGGTTTATTAAGTATCCATGCAATCTACACAAAAAAATTAAAAGGCTCACCTCAGGTCCTCAAGTTTCCAAACACAGAGAGTAACCCTTAAGTTTATTATTTACTTGAAAATAAATAATCCCTCATATAATAAATTACATTAAAATTAGTCAAGTTTAATATGTACTGGTTATCAGTTTCCTCCCAATTCAGTACAAACATGCACTGAGCCTTAATGCTTAAGTGCAAGATGTTCTTTGTGAACATTCTTCTATTCACAGTTGTAGGGACCTACAGGACCCCTCTAGTTTTCTGCCCCAAACCCACTTTTTTGTATCTGGCATGAAAACACAATTGACACATCTATCTTGCCCCTCCTGCATACTTTGTCTACATCCATTCCACCCAGCATTTTACTGGGTATGGATTTTTACTGGCAGCTGCAAGCATCATAAGTAGTAGTCTTATACTAAGAAGACATCTTTTCAAAAGAAGAAAATATAGTTTGACTAGTAACAACCCCAAAGCCAGAGCTATGGAAGACAGCAGCTGCTAGAGTCAGAAAGAGAAGGCAAATCATCTTACACTGCCTAAATTGGAATGACTCCCCATTATCCTAGAAAGCCTGTGGAAATGCTAGTTTGATATATGAATAGCCAGCATCTCCAGAATAAATGAAATAGGCAGAGTCTGACATGCATAAAGTAAAACAGTGTCTAAATGTGACAGACAAGAAGTGGTACATTTGGATTGAGCTAATGGTTTTGGAGTATAGGCTCTTCACAGAAAATCCTACTCTCAGTCTCCATAGCCTAAATACATCTTACCCAATTTATGCTGTTGAGCATCCGGGTGGCTGTTCCCAGCCAGGCATCTAGGGCAAGCCTCCTTTCAAGATTTGGATCGCTACATTTAAGCGTCCACGTGTAGGTGTCTGCAGGTGCACTAGGCATTTACACCTGCCTTGTGTAGGACTTAATTCAGTTGCCTGACACCTAAAATAATTTCCAGTCTTCTGCCTGGCCTTCAACTTATACTCCAGAGTGTGCAATTCCCCACAGGACCAGTGTCTGCCTGCCTTTTCTCCTGGGTCACCTGGGTGCTTCCTTCCTCCTACCTATCTCCTCAGCTGTCTGTCTACCTGCTTCTCAGGTCTAGTTTTGACACAGCCCCACTGCATAAGAACAGCTCAGATTTCTGAAGATATTGCTAAGTTATAAGGAAGAACTGTGAGAATGTGCACAGACCACAGCTCAAAGGAAAAAACTGTGAACAGGAAACATAGCTTTAGTGAAACACCTGGGAGTCAGAAGATGACAACTCTGAAGCAAAAAGGATCAGGGAATTCAGTGAACACTGGAGGCCCACTCTTGCCTTCCTTACTTATGATTTCTGATCAACAAAAACTCAGCTGTCAGCTTAGTGGAGATGAAAAACATAGTAATGCCTACCCTAGGAACTCCTTAGTCCTGACTATCTATTGCACACATTCAACAAATAAAGAACTGCTTTATGCCTTTAGACATAGTACCTTGTGCTATAAGTGTCCCTTGCTTACATGCCTTAAACTCACTTGAACAAGCTAATGCACTGAGGGAGGGTGACACAAACCATCCAAAACAGCCCTAGAAGACCATGTGTTCAGGCTAATGTCCATGCGGTGAAACCTCCGTGCAGCCAATGAAGCCTGGGCAGAGATTCTGAGAGATGTTGGCTGGATTTCACTGATTAAAAGAGGAGCTTAGACATAGAACACCCATGTAGATGTTGAATTTCAGGTACTTGAATCTCATCCAGCCATGGTGTCAGAGGCCAATTTACAGCATAAGGATGTGATAGGGCCTCTTTTGGCCCTCGTTTATCAACCCTATTCTCCAGTCTCCAGATGTAGCCCCAGCACCATCCTGGTGGTGCAGCTGCTATGAGGCAAAGGAAAAAGAGACAAATCCTGTGGCTACAGCAAGATGGGGCAACACCACTCTATTCAGATGTGTCGATCCATGTCAGGAGATGGTTCATCCCAGTCACATGGCTTGAGCCTGCTGTAGTCATGACATTCACCATGCCTCCACCGGGTCTGGGCTCAATCCCATCCTGCGCTCTGTCCCAAATGTTCCTGTTGTCTCATGTGTATCTGCTTCCAGGAATTGTAAAGCAAAAAATTATAAAACCACTAAATGCTGGTAATTTAAGTCACCTCGATAGAAATCTATGCAGTAGGAATTTAAATAAGTCTTTACGCAAGGTCTTTTTTATGCAGCCATTATTAAGATCTTGTGTCAGAAAATCTGGCAATTTTCTTAAAAGATGGTTTTATTCCCTGTAGACAATAAAAATAGGGACTTTAAAAAGTGGTTTTCGATATACTATTATTATTTTCTAAACAAATAATTTTCTGTTATCTGTTATCCCATCTGAACATACTGGCAATTATCGTGTTATATTACTGCTTTCTATAATTTAATATTCAATTTGATTTTTGGAACAAAGCCACTCTTTATATCTGAGAAATCAATTTTTTATGGTCACTATTACTGATTTTCTTAACAGCCTCTATCTGCAAGCCATTTTTGTTGATCAACTGAGGCACATACTGGGAGAGAAACTACCACCCAATAATCTTCATCTTTCATTAACTTGTCTCTAAACTTCCTCGACTTTCTCTGTCAGAAACACTCTACTTTCTTCAAAGGTCTAATATCACAATTCTGTTTTTCTTTTCCCTTTCTCCTCCTTCCCACTCATAACTTGTAATTTGATCTGTGACAGCTTAAGGAAAAAAAACAAGTCTCATTTTAGTAACTTTCTGTCATTCCGTGTTTCACTAAGTAGTTATGCAGAACTGAGATCCAAATACTCCCAAATTTGGAAAAAATCAGATTCGCATTCAAATTGTTCTGCATTATGTTATAGAGGAATCCTTCAAAAATCCACTGTAACACAGAGTGCAAGTCAACACACTTTTAGGAAGAGATTTATTTTTTCCTAACCAAAAAAAACATAGTTTGCTAGTAATGGCAACTAAGGGAGAATGTACAAGAAGGATTAACATTTCTGGGTACAGAAATACCTATCAGAAACAAATGCAGGTTTCATAACCACTGTTAAATCTACAGCTGAGACCAGTGTTACTATCTCTTTGTATCTATTATTTGCTCTGGTATCCTCGTGAGGACCAAGTCTCCCTCCAGCACCACCTGCTGAGAGTACTTTGATCATGCTGTATAGAAGATGACTTCAGCTTTTTTATGGAGTCATTTTGGTCCATTCTGAATGTCTTTCCCCAGAATATCACCCTCTACTACTTGGGTTATTATTGTACTTGGTTAATGGCTTCTTCTGGGACACTTCCATTTTCTGTTGCCACAACTCACCTGATGGGAGGGATCAAACTCACTGAGATTGCACTGGTGACCCATGGATTCTATCAGAGGCAGCTTATCTTTTGTACAAAACAAAACTAAGATGTTTCTTTCAAGACTTAGACCCTAAGACAGCAGTGACCCACAAGTCAAGGGTGCAGCCCTCCCCAATGCACTGCAGCTGCGACATTCAGTTAATAGAATAAGTTCATTGCAAGGTGCAGAGTTTAAAACTAGCAAGTATTTGGTTTGCCTAGAAACCTCTTGATAGCACAGAAATGAAAGCAGAATGGTGCATTTTTCTAAGGTACAAACTAATGGTGTAAGGAAGTAATGATAGGAAAACAGCTCTCTCAACAGAAATGCAAGAAACATCAATGACTCAACAGTGCCATTTGCCCATGACAGGCATTAAGATGAAGCTAAAGGATGGCAGGACAAAACCCTCCAGTGTTCTTCAAAGAGAGAAATTTGAAAGCATGAATTGTGCAAGACACAGCGTTGCTGAAAGGGAGATGCATCTACCGTGGGCTTCATGTCAGCTCATATTTGAAAATCCACTTTCGTAAGTGAATATCTCTTTCCTAGGGGAATTACAACCTGTCTGAAAACAGAGCTCAAGGTAATCATACAGATTTTTAACTGCAATGCCATTTACAGTCCTCTTACCAAAAACTAAATTTGATGGGAATCTGTTTTGCACTATGATCAACTGTTGTTTCTTCTTGAGATTCCTTGAGACTGACTTTTTTATGTGCAATTATTACATATATAAGAAATGTCAATTACACTTTCACATTCTTTGCATACACACTCTATTTCAGTCATCATGTGTATAGAAACAATCATTTGTAGATAAAATGATCCCACATTAAAAAGGTTTTACTTATGTAGTATCCTTGATTTGTCTTAGCCAAAGTCAATTAAATAAACTTTGAAGTCTCCCTTGACTGAGTTACAAGTTGAAGAAAAGAACTGGGAAAAAAAGAATATATTTTGCTAGTTTTGCTCCACCTTAATATCTGAGTTTGTCTTTATTTCTTATCCTCCTTTTCCCCTTCAAATTTTAAATTATTTGTTTGCCTCACCAGAGCTAAATTGTTTTGATCCTTTAATTATCTGAATTATTTTTCAGTGTTCCTTGTTTTTCTGCCAATCATTAATTCATCTTGTTGTGGACAGACTGCTAAAACATTCAGGTTTTGCACAGCATGGCTATTAAGTATAATATGCTTAGCTTTTACATCCAAGAGTTCGAAGACTTCTGGATTCATTGTATAAGCCAATGAACATGTTTATCTAATGCTTTGCAAAAGGAATAATCTTACTCTGTCTGTTGTCATTGTTTCCCTTTTGACTATCGTATTCACTTGAGTGCCACTGTCAAACTGACTTCTGTCAAAGCTAGTTAATTCCTCGGTGATTGTATCTTTAAAAGAAACACTGCCTCTCTCTGTCATGATGATAGCAATAAACCTCAGAGCTGATCCTCTTAGTGTAAACTGCCAGACCTGAGGAACGGCTCCTTAAACTTGACTAGCTGGGAACACCATATGTTTCAGACTTGTCCTGGCAGGTCTCTGCAGTTATGAGTAGTTTTCAACTCTCTACTAGGTATTTAAACCTCTCTTCTGCCCCAGTCATCTGTTTGACTTCCATCTTTCTATTGCCCTTCATCACCTTTCTCAGCCTCTCACCTGACTCCTTTCTCAAACACTGATTCCATTTCAGACATCCCCCCAGTCTCTTAAATCATGTGATGTACTGCCTACAACAAATGCACAAGCTTCGCTTCCAGTATTTCTGCTCCACTGAAGATACCCTCATTGCTGTCTTCAGGACCCATTCCAAAGTCAAACATCAGGACCCTTTCTTAATAACTTTCCTTTTCACCTCCTCTTTTGTTTTACAGATCAATCACCATTTTAGCCTTTACTTAAATTTTATTCTGGTACATAAATAAAGTGAGGCCTTTTCCTTCTGCATCCTCCCATGATTTCTTCAGCAGTCCTCAAGAAGGTAATTTTTCCTGAGAAGATTCCCAAGGTTCCTAAGCTGGTAATTTACCTTTTAAGGATCCACTTTATGATCAGTCACCTGAATCAGACCTTCAAGGACCATGAACTGTCCCTTTTTCAGAGATGCAAAAAGCATGCAGCATGTACTAGAAATTTTGCAATCCAATATTTTTACCTGAATTTGTTATGAATCATCAGTTTCCCCAAGGAAATTTCTATAGTTTGGGAATATTTCCTATATAAGAATTATTTAAAAAATCTTTTTATTCCTAGATGAGGAAGTCTGGAAAAGAGGAGATTTTTCCCCCTGCTTGTGTATTAAGAAACAGAAACAAAACTATCATGGCTAACTGGAAAGTCACTGTTTGTTATTAAGACTGAAAAAGCTGCAAGAAAGGTGTGCTATTAGGCAAATCAAGTTACAATAGTGAAAAAATAAATGCAGGCCAGCCTGAAAGAAGAAATGCAATGCCTTTGACAGAGCTAAGATTTTAAGGAACATAATGTTCATATTAGCAAGAAAATCACAGCAAGATTTTGGTTAATTCCTAAAACTGAACACAAATTCTAATGTTTTAAAAAAAAAAAAAAAAAAGAGCATAAAAAGACCATGGAAACATTTGTCAGCTTGAGGACACAGAAGCTCTGTCCAAATATGAGTCAGTAGGTATGAAAATCCAGCAGCGGGGATTTTCTTTATAAGGGTGCAATATAACTGATCATGTAGAGTTTACCTGGAAATACAGCTAAGAAATTGCTGTGTTTAAAATTGCTTAAAGAATTAATTTTTATGTATTACGGACATTTTTATGGATTAAAGCAATCACTTCAGACATGCTGCTGCAGATGTACTATTAGACTAGTCCAGTAAATACTCTTCATACACAATGGTTAACTATAGAAAAAGTGCATCTCTCTGTACATCAATCTTCATAAAATTGCTGTTCCACCTTTTATGTATAAGTAATAGAAAATATCTTGATGGGGAAAGGAGGGTGAAAGGCTCTAGTTCAACATTACATATTATTTTGAATTATTGTTTCAGTGTTTATGATACAGCTTGAAAGAAATTAAATGCAGACTGAATCTCCCACACAGCTCCATCCCTTTTAATTCAAATTAAAGGATGCCTGATAAAAAGACTTATGGTTGTTCAAGGTATTTATCAAAACCTGTACAGTCTGACATTTAGATATTTTTTACTGACAGTACTAATTACAACAATGTACTTACAGAAAAAATCCTTGGCCAGATGCTGATCTCAGGTAGCCAAGCATAAGTCTGGAGTAATCTGATTGCTCTTGAGAGCATAACTTGAGATTTATGCTCATATGCCTAACAGTTCAGTCTGGCCTCAAGCTTTAGGATCTAGTAAATTCCTTCTGTTCAGGTTTTTTCCCATTTCAGTCCACGCCTTATGGTCTGCTGTATGAAGTCTAAAAATATGAAGGTATTTTGATGGTTTAGATGATTATCTATTTTATTATTGAATGCACTGAAAAAGGACACATCGTATAAAGAATACAAAAAATTGTCTAAGTCAAAGATTTTATTCTTATCCTTTGAATTTTTTCTGCAAAATAAAGTCTTCAAGAAGAACACAAGAAGACCTAGTAAAGTCTGGGAATATTTTTTTTGTCTTAAGGTTAACATTTTTGGAATATATTTATTCTGTTTCAAAGAGCATTTGTTCTGCTTGATATTTCAAACCAAAACATCAAATCCAATATGACTGTCCAAGTACTGGAAATTCTCTGTGCTGGTAGGGAATCAGCAGAGGTAGGAATCTGGTTGTGAGTCCTGTTGTTTTACAGACAGACTTATCCTGAATGTGTAGCCAAAATCCAGTTTGCTGTGCCTGCTATCACAATACAAATAAGCACGGCAGAAAGAGTATAGGAAGATATTCTTTAACACTGAGTGATTCTTCCAAAACTCATTATTTTAATAATGAACACAGCCCATACATGACAGGCACAAGACTGAGTTTTTATTCAAGTAGATTCATCAGTTCTGGAACCACTCTAGCCCTGAAAATCAAATTAACAATATCCATCATGAGGCATAATACAATTGCAGCAGAAAAAAAGGAGGTGTTACCTCCTTTAATAGCTGAGAAGGTTAGAAATATAGTTTGTGGTTGACAATGTCCTTCTATAAGCAAGAACAATACCATCGCAACAGTTGCTATTGTTTAGGTATAGATGTTAAAGTTTGAGTACAAGAAGAACTAGATAAATGTGAAAAATAATACAACTGAATAATTTAAGAAATAGCAATATTGTTCATCTAACACTTCATCATTGATTAAGCTATAAAATTGTCTGAACAGAGACACTGAAACATTACATGTGTCTTCCTAAAGATGCATCAACTACAAAAAATATGAATCCTAGTAGAAGCGTTGCAGTGAATCACTTTAATTATGCGAAGTTAAAAAGTAAGTTTAACTGTTTAAAAGATGTCTCTTCAGGACCTACCTGTTAGGAAGAGAAAGCTTGAATGACTCCTTATGGTGAACAGGGATGTGAAAGGCAAACACTTTTGGTCAGCTTATCCTAGGGATCTGCTTTACTTGGGTGAAACAGCTGCTGTTAAACAAATTCATGACTTCTTGCTAGGAAAGGGTAATAATGCCTAATTTTAATCTGACTTGAGGTTTATACAAATACATCAAGCCACATAATTACAACACAAAAAAGGAGATGTACTGCCTTTTTCAAAGACTTTCACAGATGGATGTACCGAGGTCTCTGCCTTATAGTGCAGTTCTACCAGCACCAACTGTCCATTGTTGGCATCCATTCATTTCTTAAAAATTACTTTTTTCTTTTATCCCTCACCTTCTAGCTGTATGTCTGACTGAAGAAGATCTAAGACAGCAAATCTGCCAGAAGGCTCTAGGAATTAGAAAGCCATCAAGTGGACAAGACTGGCGAACCAACATGGAAGTACCACAGAGGAAAAAAAAAGGAAGAAGAAAAGAAAAAAAATCCTGTTTTTCTCTCAAGCTAGTGAGTCAGTCGTATTCAAACTACATTTGTGGGATGACTAATGTCAGAGCAGGAGACACCATGCCAAGACTAGAAGAGGATGAGACTGTTCTGCCTCAGTGCAGACTTTCATCAGCTTAAACTGCCCAGAAAGCCCGATCTGCTTCATATTTACATACCCTTTAGGAAAACTGAGCTCAACTGCCATGTCCTTGTGTTAAAAAATCACCTCTCTGTCCATAATCTAATGCCTCATAAACTGACATAACCCTTCAGGAAACCACATCAGCTATCCCTCTGCTTCCTTTTTGTCCTTCATGTGGATTAATATAAAGCTTCTCTGTAGAAGTGGTGAGAGAATGCATATTTAAGATATCCAAAGTTATTTGTTCCCCTGTATTCCAAATATTTTATTTGATACCACTTGCGGGAGAGGAAGGGAGGGGGGACAAAAAGAAAGCTAAAGAAACCAAGGCATATTCACTCAAACTGTAGGAGGCAGATGCAATTTTTCTGTTTCCTGACAGGATCTGAAGCCATGTCTCCTCAACAATGACCTAGCTACAATATTGTAAGATATTCTAGAGGTTTGTTCACAGTCTCTCCCACTGATTCTCTTCCATCTTGCATGGACTATTTAAATATTCATTAAGTCAGTGAGAAGGAAAATTACTCAGTATTAAAGCACTTTCTTGAGCACTTTCCTGGAAGGTGACAAATCTTGGCTCAAGCCCATGTTTTGATTCAGAGCAGAATTTGGAATCAAGGTCTCCCTTTTCTCAGGAATGTACTCTGACCAAGTTTCACTTACTCTTTTTTTTATTGTCTTAGAGAATATTTAGCCTCTATAAAATGGCAGAGTGTTGTACACACAATACAGGATAACATGGTAGATAAGCCATTCTGGAAGCTGCAAATTTAAATCTCCAGAGGAAAGGGCTGGTATGAGCATGAGATGAAAAGTACAGTTTCCTCAGCTAGAGGGCATGCAACCACAGTGCAACCAGTCTTTCCTCCATTACATTTTCAATTTTTCAATAACAACACATGCTGCTTTGAGCCTTATGTCAGAGTTCAGCCCTAGAGCAGAAAGCAATAAGTATTTTTCTGATGGCAGTTAAGAAAAAAAGAGGTCAGGTTGTTATGCTGTAACTTGAGTGTCCAAGATTTCACAAGAAAACAGACTTAAATTTTATCTCGCTGCGTTAGGATTTCTGAGGAAATGAGTGGTAGAAGCAGTCAAAGAAAAGGTCCCATTTCACTTCAAGGCCTATCAAGTGGAAAGGCTGTTAATAATCTATGTTTATGCTAATCTGTGGTAAATGTTAACACAGTGCTGCTGTAAAAGCTAACTCTGTCTGCCATCAGCAACTGTGATGGCAAAACCAAAGACATCACTGCAGGACACATATGTTAGTCAGAGGCTATGGAAGGATAAAAGAGCAGATTACTCGCCATAGCTACCATATCCCTGAAAGCTAAAAGAAGACTTTAGAAAAAAGCCCCAGCATTTCAGCTCACAGAAGAAATGAGATCTGTTTTTTCTTCAGTATCTTCCTTCAAGAAAAAGACAAAATTAGAAGGATATCTTGAAAGAGAATGCACTATTTTAGATGTTGGCATTCTGAAACATCAATTATTTCATTTATTTAAGTTGCAACTAGTACAATTGTTTTATTATTTTCAATGTCTCTGATAATCCTGACTGAAAAGTAATTTAAGATCCCTTAAAAATTATAAATGAAAAACAAGCAACATTGACCTCCCCCCCAAAAAAGCAAACAAACACAAAAAGACAAAAAAAATGACTCCTTGAAACACCATTTATCTGGAGGAACAGTCACATTTTCAGCCAGGTTACAGCAGAAGACCTGAGGGTAGGAATCTTTGCATTCTTCCCCTGCCTCAGTGCATAAACTTGGAAGGCAAGAAGTCACCCTAAGTGACTGCAGAGGGACACTGCAGTCCCAGCCTGTACACAGACAGAAGAAGGAAAATGAGGTCAGTTATGCAGAAAACATCAACATCAGCAGGTCTGCACTGCCCTCAGGGGACCTGCCACTGCACAAACTCAAAGGCACCCAGACAGCGCAGCCTTGCCTCTCGCCTGCCACTCCCACTGACCTCCTCCCAGCCTCCACCTCCTGCACCACAGCGGATTCTGAGCCCTGCAAAACCTTGTAGGAGATCCCTGACTTGAGGTTTCTGCTTGAGACCAAGTACTGGCTGCTCCAGGGTCTTGAAAATGAGAATCAAGAGGTGGGACAGCAATTAGACTGGTTTCTGAATCTGTGTATATATGAGAGAAAAACTTTGCCTTTCATTGGTGTAGAAAGCTTTGCTTTCCTTGCTATTTTTTTATGCTCGATGCTGATAACTTGTGGCAGTTTTTAGGATTTTTGCCTGTTTTTGCAAGAAAACAGAAGCATTTTTGTATCATGCATTTTAAGATCTTTTTTGATTTGTTCAGGAATGGTGTCTCTGAATGTAAGACTTGAATTTGCTCTCTCATATATTTCTGTTGAAGAGAACATATACTCAGACCTCCCTGTAAATTGAAATTGCATTTACCATATCAATGACATACAATAAAAAGATTAATTATTAAAAATAAGTGATTATTCCCATTAGTTGTAAGTTCAGAAATAGCATATCTGATGAAATCTTCCTTCAGTCTACTGCACGTGAGCAATAGTGTACACCCACAGACACATCAATTCTATACTGCCCAGGCAAAGAGCCCAAAGCCCCTGGAATGAAGACAGCACGCTGGCACAGCAGAGTTCCAATCCCTACACTAAGTGTAAGATGTATGCCTTAAATGGGTATGCTTGCCCTCATGGGTTACTTAGATTTTTTCTATTTTTTGCATAAAAAAATAATTTTTTCATCAGCAGACAGAGCCTGCAGCAAATGAGCATTACAGCAATTTTAGACTTTCTTGCTGACAGGAGCTCTCTATTGAAACCTTCTGAACTCTGTTAATGAGTTGGAAAAGGATGCGTTGCTCTTCCATTATTCCAACATTTTACTACTGAGGTTCCACTGAGGCTGAATCTTCCCGAGGGTTCAAAAGTATCCAGCTGCCAGCTGGAACCCTGCTAAATGTGCATCATCAGAGCAAAGTTTTACAAAAGTTGCCTTAGAACATGAATGGGTTGCAGTGAGCTCCGAACATAAATTAAAATCAAGGCAATTTTAAATAATTTATCTAAATAGGAAAATAACATCTAGTTTTAGAACTCCTCATCTTGCCCAGGAAAATAAATTCAGGAGAAAAGGACACATCAAATTATAATTACTGCAACATGAATTGATTTCAATTAAATATAATCCCAGTATCTTTCTGGCACTATTTAAAGCAAGTTTTAACTTTAGTTATTCTCTTCATAGAGTAAGCTGAAAGTCAGTAAATTAACCTCAGTATTAGTTTAAAAAAGAGCCCTGACAACCACATCTACAGTGACAGGTCATGAAGACCCATATGGATCATATTCAAGGGCAGAATGTAGTTTCTGAATTATATTGAAGTCACTTTAGAAGCTAGTCACCAGATAGAGAACTCAGGAAAAATGTCAAGTTTGGCAAACCGTGGCGAAACTTACTCATTTATTTTATTCTGTGGCTTATGCAGGTAACAGTTCTAAAGTTCCATGCTATCTACAGGTTTTTGAAGATACAGTTCATTACCTACACAACATAGACTTTTGTAAACATTTAAACATTATTCTCACCATTTATATGTACAAACATAAGCTGTAACATAATGTAATATAATATATTAATCTGTACATACCCACACAATTAAAAATAGAGGTTTGGCCTCAGTTTTGTCAAATCACTGGTAACTAAATGGCATGTGGATATGCAGAGGTCGATGGGATGGGATGGGATTGATTGATTGATTGATTATTTATTTATTTATTTATTTATTTATAATGGCGGGGTTTTAATAACCAAAGCACATAACCATGCTTCAAAAAATTGTTTAAAAACTCCAAATATGGACTTGACAATTTTGTTTTCCATTGGGGAGTACAGATAGCAGAGGCAACATGCCTTGGAAGGCTTCATTATTCAATGAGAACGTGACATGCCATTATGTCCACTCTCATGAGCCCAGGAAGAAGCAGTAGCCATAGTAACACCACATTCAAACTCCATGCCATGGAGTGCATGCAATCACAGCTCCAGCAGCTCCAGCAGCTCCAGGGTGTTTGTGGGGACAGATGGAACTGATCTGTGTAGCATCTGAAGGTGTGTAGAAAGTGGACTCTGCAACTGATTCTTCCTTTATCTATCAAAGGTCAAAAATCTTGTCAACAGAACAGAGAAAGGTTAAAGGGCTTCTGTCTTGATCATAGAATCATGGAATAGTTTGGGTTAAAAGGGACCTTAGATCATCTAGCTTCAGCCCTCTTGGCACAGGCAGGGATACCTTCCACTATACAAGGTTGCTCAGTGCCCCATCTAACCCGGCACTGAACACTTCCAGGGACGGGGAAGCCACAGCTTCTCTGGGCAACCTGTGCCACTGCCTCATCCTCTTTACAGTAAAGCATTTCTTCCTAATATCTCACCTAAACCCACCCTCTTTCAGTTTCCTACTCAGTGTCCTATCACTACATGCCCACGTCAAAAATCCTTCTCCAGCTTTCTCTTAGTCCTCTTCAGGTACTGGAAGGTTGTCATAAGTTCTCCCTGGAGTGTTTTCTTCTCCAGGCTGAACAGCCCCCACTTTCTCAGCCTGTCTTCATGGGGAGGTGCTCCAGCCCTCTGATTATCTTTGTGGCCTTCCTCAGGACTCTCCTCAACAGGTCCTTCTCCTTACATTGGGGTCCCAGAACTGGAAGTAACACTGCAGGTGGTGTCTCACTAAAGAGGAGTAGAGGGGAAGAATCCCCTCCTTCAGCCTGCTGGCCACACTGCTTTGGATGCAGCCTGGTATACAGCCGGCTTTCCAAGCCAGAGGTGCACATTGTTGGGTCATGTTGAGCTCATGTTGATACTTATTTCTTATTAACCGGTTATATACTTCATAACTGCTTCATCTCATTTGGACTCTGATCATTTTTATTGTCATTGTAACTGAGCCACTAAAGCCAAGCTTGCCGGCAGCTAACATCAGCAGTAGTCATGGCAGCAGTGCACTTCCATTCAGGAAGTCACAGTTCAAGATACCAAGAAGAGCAGTGTGGGGATGCTTGAATTCCTAATGCTTAGGACCCACCTACAAGGGAAGAGAAACTGTTGTTTTTCAGCCAAACATATTTGGCTGCACTGTCGAGTAATCACAACCAAAGAACAGATATCAACTGTCTAAACTTGTTTCTGAAATGGAAATTCCATGGTTGCATTTTTTTAATATATCTGTCTTTTAATATCTGCATTAGTTGCTAGATAGCTCCTGATACTACAAAAATAAAGGGTCTCAGACCAGTTTTTCCATGGTTTCAGCTTCATCAGCATCATAGTCTTTGCATTTTTTCCATTTTCATATACAGGCTTGGGAAAAAGTTGGCATTGTACTGGAATATATAAAATATATACAGTGTGCAAAACACTTGAAGTAATCCCTTCTCTCTGATCAACACTAGTAAAGACTCAGATCTCTCTATTTTCAGGCATTTTCCTTCAAGAAAATTGTGGATCAGCTGAGCAGAATCCTTAGGAGAACAATGAAGACGTCAGGAAATCATGATCTGTGAAAAAAGGTTGGAGAGTCATTTAAATTAAAGCATACCAAAGAGCCCTACAACATTGTTCAAGTACATAAATGGCTGCTGAAAGGAGAAATAAAATAGTTGACTGTGCTAGTGGTGGATTGTGGAAGAAGTAATTGATTTGAAGAAGCATGATTATATTAAATCATGCTTCTTCAGGATTATATTAAATACTAGCAAAAATTTTCTGACGTTGAGTGTAATATAGCACTAGAAGAATATAGCACCTGGAGAAGCTATTGAGGCTCTGGCTCTGGAGATCTTTCAGAACTGCTTAACAAACATCTGACAAGAATGACCAAGACCCAGTCACCCTTGTCATGGAGCAGAAGAACCCACTGAGGGCCTCATGAGCTCCTTGCTAATCTTGTGCTGCGATGCCCATACAGATTAGAGTGCTCCTCCACACAGCAGTTTTGGGAGGAAATGCAACCTTAGCTGTCATGTTTAAACTCAGTTGTAATTGTTATATGTAATTGGTGGAATACTGTCTCTGGTGGAAGACAAAGCTTGAAAACAACCTTGCATCTTTTCTGCATTGAAAAATTTCTGAGGTCATGATCAATAGGAAAGAACCATAATATTTCATCTACTTTTCTATTTTATATTTTAGAGTTTGTGATTCATATCAGCTCACTTTTGACATCTAAAAGTTAGACAAGCGCTATAAGGCTCCTTCTTTAAGATGCAAGACATCTCCTCAGGTGAATTCACCCTACTCTTACCGCCTAAATTAAACAAGGTGCTTTGTTTACTGTGTGTCTCTTGGCAGCGCAGGGAGCTTCATCAACTAAAAAGTATTTCTATGGATTGCCAAGATAAGCCTCGAAGCAAATGAAGAGATTTTGAAAGGAACAAACAGCAATCCTAATGTGGAAATGGCATCTCAATTCATATCACACTACTCATTAAACAGCACCAGTGTAAATGATCAAATCTGGCTTAGGGGTCATGCTGAGAGGGTACTGCTTCTGCTATATATCTAGTTATATTTGCAATGTTTTACAACTTGACAGGGATTGTTTGAAGTAGGTTGTGATGTTATGAGTCAATACATTCAAATCAGATGGACTGTTAAAAGAGGAGCTTCCAGAAGGCAGACATGCAAAACAATTTCTCCCTAAAACCTATATGTGATTGCTTCTTCAGCTCTAGGGCTGGATTCAAAAGCCTGACTCTCCAGCTGTTACCACTCCATTGCCCTCTGCAGTATGTGGTACTTCAGTGTGCCTTCTACCAGAAGAAAACATACCTGATTTCAACAAGGTTGACAAAGTCCTTTAAATTGCTGACAATATTTCATAACAAAATGAAAGCAATGTACATTTGAATGCAAATATTAGCTTAAGCAAAAGAAAAGCTCCAAATGGTAGCCCTTAAGGATTACCTGAGACATCTTAGGCCTGATGCCAATAAAGAGATTTCTAATTAGTCTCTATGAATAAGGAAGATATAAATTTATATTTGCTAGGGTTTTGTTATATTGCTGTAATATTGGTAACCTTACTTTGACAGTTACCTCACTTTGGAGCTGAATACATAATTTTTAAAAACAAATTAGTACAAGTTATGTTTTGTGGTATGGCTATTATTAAATCAAATTTCATTGTGTGAGAATGTGGGCATACACATGAATCAGTCTTTCAAAAGTTATAACTGGTGTTATATGCAATATGCAATTAACATAATTACTTTCCCTAGGGCATGGAAAAATAAAATATATTTCTTAATTTTTCATACTGCTTTGAAAAGTTATCATAAGTGCTGTTAAATAAAATTTAGTTTTGGTGTAGATGCTCTAATATCTTTCATGACATGAGCTCTAAATTAATTCCAAAATCAAAACACAACCCAGCAGGGAGCTGCAGCCAATAGGCAAAGATATGCTCAGTGCCTGATATATTAATTAACAACATTTTAAGTGTGCCCATGCCACTGAATACAATGTTAAATGAAGGTCCCACCCAACAAAAGGTAGAATGGATGAAAACAGCTAATTTCACCATGTGAAAAGGTCAGTGGAAGCAATTTGGTTGCTGTCAGCTCAGATGGCATTCCAGTAATGCATATATACTAAGAAAAAGTATTTATTTCCTTCATAAAGCCTGAAGATATTCAAAACACCACTGGAAAAGAGAATGGAGAATCTGCTTTTTTTAACCCTTCATGGGCAGACTGGCTGAGCTCCAGAGATCTCCTCCTACCCCAGGCATACTGTCCTTCTGCCATGCTGTGAACAGGCAGGTGAACCAAGAAAACACAGACAGTAACTGCAAAGTAGTAATGTGTGCAAACCTTTCCTTTTTCTGGAAAGTTCACTTTCCTTTGGAAAAAGATCATTATTATTTTGCTCAGCTATCCAGTACTCATGGCTCAGTACCCCAAATCTCATGTTTGCATATAAACTGGGTGTCCCAGAGGGAACTAAGTCACAAAGGACAAAACCCAACACATCACAGACTATGCTCATAACACTGTAAGAGGAATACACATACCTGAGCAAAATGAAAGTAGCATTCTCTTCCAGTTTTATTACCTCAAAAACTGGCATCTGTTATAGCCTAACCATTCAATACCCCTCTGTAAAATAGATGGGATTAAGGCACCTGTAGAGGATGATAACTTTATCAACCTAAAAAGGACCTTAGGAGACTGATTACTTGTTTAAACTGGGCACTTAACTTTTAGATATCAAAGGTTATGAAAAAGGAATGTCATTGAGAGAGAAAGTCACACAGAGAACAATAATCTTAAGTGAATTCTGGATACGTGGTGTTAGTTGGAGAGAAGCCAGTCAAACACATATCTTACAATAGATTTTTATGTGTTCAAACCTCCACACAGATTTATCATCTGTCTTTATAAATAAATAGACTTGAGTAATTCTACTGCAACAGGCATTTTTTAATTGAGACTAAGTCCCTGCTTTGAGAAGTGCTCAGTAATAATTCCCCAGGACAGTATTTTTACAGTGTTGGATACGCATTTTCACCATCTTATTGTTTGAACGCTTCTGTTTCTGTTCAGATTTGTTCAGAGCAACAGCACAGCCTGCGTGCTCCAAGTCAGACCTGGGTAGGCATAGATGAGCATGTGCCACTCTCCAGGAAAGCTTTAGATTGAGTCGGATTTGCTGAGAGAGCATCTCTCCAGCACACACTGCTCTATAACTCTTCTTAAGGTACAGCACCTTCCTTGCATGTTCAGTCACTTCCTCTGAACAGATCTGGACGGCCTCATGAAATGCATCACACTCCCTATCTCCACTACTATTTCTTCCACTACGTAAGTTTCCTTTTAAATGAATGTCCCTTTTCACCCTCTTCCTGTCATTCTTTCCAGGTGGAAAGCCAGGTCCTTCCGCCATTGTCAGCCTGCAGAATATTACCTTTCAGACAAAAGAAAACTCATTAAACCTGAAGACCTTCTCTGAGGAGAGACAGCAAAACTACTAGGTCTATATCATCATTCACAATTGTGGGGAACTGGGAAGAATTTACATGCACTTGGTTATGATATTTCTGCACATTACTGCCATGTTTGTAAGCAGAGTAGAAGTATCAAAATTAAAAATGTATATCTTGTCTCCATCATTTCCATGAGCTGTTCACTGGAGCAGTGCTTCTGGCCCCAAAGGCTGCAGTTTGAGGAGAGTACTGGTGAAAGGGGATGTAACACCTGTGACTGTGGCACACAGGGGACCTCAAGGAAAGCACAATAAAAACTCTGATGCAGTTTCCAATACAAAAGAAGACATGGAGGTGTCAGTGTTTTCATACCTTTTCCTGAGATAAGCCTTGAGACATTTTAAGCACACTGGTTAGAGGTAATTATCTGGTTCTTCAGTGCCTACCTCTACTTCCCTTGAGTGCTACATTGATTTTAAGGGGCACTGTAAAGGATTAAAAGTTCTACGTGTCAAGAGTACAACCTGACCCTGCTGCACTGCAGTAACTAGCAATTACAGAACACAACACACTCAATGGACAAGCATCTGAAATGTAAGAGAAGGATTTGTCTGGGTGATAAAATTCAACATTCAAATCATGCTCCAGGGAGCTCTGTGGGTCATAGTCTAATAAAATGGGAAAAGTCAGCTTCACCTTTATTTTGGTCATGCTTTGCAGGTGCCTCACAGCAGGAATGGAGAGCTAAGACTCCTATTCCTATTAGAAACCAATCCTAAATGCAGTCTTGTGGCTGGCACCCGGCAGTTATTGGGCTACATGTCAGCTGCAGCAGCTGGGCAGGAGCTGGAGCACAAGGCAATAAAGGATTCATGGTGAAGGAGGGTAGCTTTCTATCATCCACCACTGTAAGAGACACAGCCTTCTGATGGAAATCATCAAAACTTAACAACATCTTCCTCAGATCCCAGGCATTTTTCAAGAGATGTGCAGGCAAAGAATCTAGTTGCACACCCAGTTGGGCACCCGGTACTCTATAAGTGAATTTCATGCACAGTAAGTTTTGATTAGGATTTCAGCAGACGTGCACAGTGTAGTACCATTCAGAACAGATATAACAAAGGGGAAAAAGGAAAGGGGACTGCTTAGAAAGGGCAGAGTCAGTGCTGATTTTTCTCCTGGCTCCTGCACAGCTTCTCTTGAATAGGAACCCCTCCAGGGAGGCTGTGAACTCACAATATCTCCCCAAGAATGGGTGCTTTCAGGCGTGGGAAAGAGTAGGGAAGGAGGGACAGAGCCAAACTAGAATTGTACTGCAGATTCATTCTTTCATTGTGGCACAGTGAAAATTGTTCCAGAGAGAAAATGATGAGGACAAAAAATGGAAAGTCATTCCATGCAGGATTTCTGAGCTTATGAAACTTCTATAAGTTCTACTTCATTCACAGAGTGAAACAAATCACCATGGCAAAAATGAAATTAAACCTTATCAGAGTATAATTCTGCCGGGCACCATGAGTCAGTGTCCATTAAACATGGCACTCCTTCCCTCTGATGGTGAATGGATGGAATAGGACTGACTGTCTCACAGAATGACTTTCCCACTGCCCAGCAAATTCACCGCTGCATCACTGCAGCTCAGGTGGGCTCTCCAGAGGTTCAAACTGCTTCCTGTTGCTGCATAAAAGACAATTAACTGCTCATGCCATTGAGAACTTTCACCCATTACTTCCAGCTCAGAGTTTCCATTTTCTCAGAAAAGACCACGTTTTCCTTTGGCGTAAATTTTTTATTTTAATATCTGACCAAATGCAAGTACAATAATCAGGACAATTGGGAAAATGCTTTCAGATGAAAGATGCCTTTAAAATGAATGTGCTGTTGAAAACCTTTTTTTTTGTGAAACAAAGCCGTTCAAGACAAGGGATTCCAAGTAGTCCTTCTAATCTGATTGCTCTTCCAGGGATCTGTAAATATGCCTGTCCTGAACTGCTCTCTTGCAATGCTGCTGGACTGCACAATACTGACATCTGCAATTTCTAATAGGTTAGCCAGGGTTTTTTTTAAATTCATTTACATAATGCTTTTGCCACTACTTGTATTTTTGCATGCAAATAAGAAGAGCAAATACACTAATGAGCTCTAATTCTGGATTATATGCTCAAAATATAACAAGCCCCATCCACAATTTCTCCATCCTGTATTTTCTTCATATAAACATTCAAATTATGTACACACAGGTCACAAATACTTGATTGCTTATAACAAAGTTGAAGTGTATATTTTGTGATTAGTCTTACATTGTAAGAAAGTAATGAAAAGCCAAGTTGATAATCATTTGAAATTTCAAGTAGAGAAATACGGATGTCATTAAGTTTATATTGCAATTGGATTGTTTTAGAAGAAACCATTGTAAAGTCCTATTTCTAAAGAATAGAGGACATATTTAAAATGTTCTTAAGTTGTGTCGATTTACCATTGGCCGCTGGACTTCGCAAGAGTCACATTCCTAGGATTTTTAATTTCCTTTTTTCTCAAGTAACAAAATTAGTAATGTTATATATTATAATGAGTTAAATATTTTATCACCCTTTACTTTTAAAATATGTACAGCCTTATTTTAAAATATCATTCACTCTCCATTGGCATAACCTTTCTACTTTATATTTTCCTGCCAGCTATTCATTAGCATTGTCAAAATACCCGGGTATGTTTAAGTGATTTGGAGTATTTAGTGATTTGGAGAACATTGTAATTTTCTGCATCTACCTGGAGGCATTCAAAATAGATGTGACTATCGGCAGTTACAAAACTCAGTCATCTGAAAACATGCCTGTGGTTAGTAATACAAGGCCAAGAGTCATTTAGCAAATTTAGAAAAAATTACCATAGTTAGCTACTTCATGTTCTTGTAAAGTACAACTTGATGAAAAACATTGATTAAAAGAGGTATTTGGAATGCAAACAGTTGGATTTCTAGGTTACAATGAAAATCTAAGGTGTATCCATAGGACTTCAGCTCACGCTCTGTCCATGATTTAGTGTTTTACTCCAGTCATGCAACATGAATTTGGCTTCAAATAGAAAAGATTGTTAACATCACCCAAGTTTTTAAGCAGAATGAGATCCAGATCTCCAAAGGGAGGCTCAGAAAAGCCAGGCGTCATCTGTTTTAGCACAGAAGTTTCTTGCAGCCTTCTGGCTCGAGCACTTATAATGCAAAATCTACATTGTGTAGACCAGCCTAAATGGGAAAAGTTACAAGACTCTAACTTCATGAAGCACTAAACTCACACAGAATGTTCCTGACTGAAATGTAGTATAGGACCTAGCCTATTCCTTATGGTGTTGAGCCTAATTGTAGATGGTCCCCAAATGCTATGTGGCATCAGAAAAAAATCGATGGCGTTAAAGTTACCACAAAACTAGGTTGAGGGGAAAAGAAGACAGAAGGAAAACAGGCCTTTTTTGAAAGTTGTGTCTCATTGTCAACACTGCAGGGTGTGCCACTATGTTGGGTAATGCACAATATGATCACATTCATTCAAATTTTTATTTTCATAATCTTTATACTCTTTGATGAATTTTTAGGCAGCTGATCTTTACTATTATGAATATTTCTCAGAAAACAACATCGTAATATTTAATTTACAGTTCACGGAGTAGAAATTGTAGTCTGTTAGGAAAAGAGAAACAATAATTCCACCTTTGTTATAAAATACAAAGAGCACTTAACCACAACACAACAACTTCAGATTTCAAGTGAGGGAAAAGAAAGAGATGCCTAATAAGTTGATAAGTACTTTTAAGCAATGAATTCCTTTTGAGCAATGAATATTTTTGAAGTGTTGCAATCCATTCAAAAATCTACTTTTACACATGAATAAGCAAAACTCAAATATGTTCTTCAACAGAAATAATTTCTGAGCTCTCACAGTAACCATTTCAACACATAATAGGTAATCATGCTTTTAATGTCAGTCTTTCTCCTGAAGTGTGTTGCTAATTAAGTTTGTATCCTGCTGAGCATAGTGAGTATGAGGTTATAGCACACTTTCCATGTGGCCTGAGAATGGGACCCTGCCTGATTTTCATAACTGGTGTAAAGCCTATACACTTTGACAAAAGTCAGAGGATTTAGTCTCATTTGTTCTTTATTTAAATAATGTCCTCCTTCAAAAGCAATCTTGGGAACTTCTTTGGTACTATACACAAAGCTAATATTCAGCACGGTTAAAGATGGTAAAACACACTTTCAAATTCTAGTTCATGATTTTAGGAAAATGCAAAGTTACATTTTAACAACTTCCACTGAGTCAGTTGAATTACAATTAATAAAGGGGTTTAGAATTTAATCTAAATTCAGTTTTATCTGGTAATAATGTGATGATTGTGACAATGAAGAATTTGCTAGAAAGTTTGCTAATAAATTTACAAATATTTCTTGAATGAATATTGAAAAGTTTCAATGTTTTGTTCAAACCCATTTCAGCATCCTTGGTAAAAATACGGCAGCATCCTTACAATACTGTGATTTTCTTACTTATGTGATTTTTGCTTTGTGTTTGTCTGGCCTGCCATAGACAAGATATACCAAAAAAAGTAAAAGCATTCAAACTTGAAACATGCGGTTTACTCAGTTTCACAAAGCATAAAAAGCAAGTTATATTTTTTCAAATTTTCTGAAAGCTTGTGCATTGTATTGCACCAAGAAAACCTTTCCTCTCTATAGAAAAATTTCTAAAATACCTACCTACAACATGTGAACTCTCAGGGTTCATCTTGTCTTTAGTCCATGTTTGGTGTTTATATCATGAAAATATCAGAAAGATTCTGAGAACTTAACAATAATGAAAGAAAGATTGGAAGTATTTTTCTTTGGTTTAGATTAAAGTTTAGGGATGGGGCAAGGGATTGGAAGTAGATCATCTTTAAGGTCACTTTCAACCCAAACCATTCTATGGTTCTATGAATATACAAGCAGAAACGAATAATTTTACTGATTTTTTCTAATGGTTGTTGGATTTCTAAATGTTCATTAAGAACCTTTAAAATACAGTGAAACACATTTGTATAGAGGGTTGGAGAGATAATTACACACTTTAAACACAAACTGCCGACACAGTGATAGCTGTTTGCCTTCCCAGGTTTCCAGTCAGTGGTGGTGAGAACATATATTTACCAAATAATGGTATGTTACCTGGGACTTTCATTGATTAATGCAATGCCTGGGGACATTACTGGGAACTTTCTTGTCCCCAGTTCATATCCTAGGGTTCTTAATAAAAATCTATGCCAATCTTTTCAAAATAAGTATATGCTTTTGTAGATTGAGGGTGGTGGTTTGATGCCAAAGGACAAAGGGTTTGCCTTGGCATTTACATTAAAAATGAGATTCAAAGTTTCTTCTTATTATACAGTTTATCAAAAGCTCTAGTTCCACTTGTTAAAACATGGCTTCATTTTCACACTGATGTCCCTCATCTCTGTTGCTTTCTTCTTTCACAAATGTAAATTCCAAATTAGGGTGTACATTCTTATCTGCACAAGGGAAATTAACATTCAGCACAGTTTTCCAGTTTTTTGGAAGCTAGCAAGATCCCTACTGAGTTGTGTAGGCTAAAGTGGCATATATAGCCAATCAAAGTGAAGTATAAAAGGCTGAACACACTAACGCACTCTGATTCTTTCTGGAACAAGAGATTAATATTATATTAAACACTCAATTGTGAATGCATATTTAGAAGAAAAAGTTTTTGTCTTGTATTTTAAAAGCTGAGTTGTATTCTGGGCCCCTAAAAGTATGCCAAGACTGAATTTGTCAAGAGAGTTTCTTAGAGGTTGACATGTGAGTAGAGGGGGTGAAGGACGCAGTTCAGTTGAGCTGGATCTTGTGACATTTTATTTCGGATTCTAAGACATTCAGAAAGCTGGTGCAACCCAAGGCCTTTGGGACAATTGCATGTTACTGGTCTTGTAGGTACAAGAGTTTGGGCAGTTATATTCAGGCCAAGGTGTCCCAGCAGTTTAAACTACGGTGCATGAAAAGATCAGTTTTGAAGCAAAGAGTTGATAGACCCTTATGTAACAAGAACCACAATAATTATTCTAGGTCATGTATTTATTGCCATGCTAGTGGATTCACAATGTCCACCTCTAGTTTTTTGTTCAGAATTGCCTCGGGCACAAACTGACAGGTTCCTCAGAATATGTAAACATTTCTCATTTGTTCTGGCATCATGTTTGTCACAAAATGACCCGATTTGGACCTACAGGCTGCAGCTAGTAAATTGGATGTTTCACCCAAACCATTCTTCACCAGTGAAGTTAGGCAACATTCAGGCTCCTAAAACCACGTGGCCCAGAGTGGCACATATCCATACAGTTAAATGTTTCATTCTCCAAAAGGGTGAAATGATCCAAAGCACCAAATGGAAATGGTGCTTGACCTGTGATAACTCCCAGACTATGTCAAAAATTGTTTGGTGAGACCCTAGGCAGTGAGCCCAAAAGCATGCTAAGGGGCTGTCTAAGCCCTGTTGCAGCATGTGTAATCCTATCCAGGGCCTGGGAATTCCTGACTCAGGTACCATTCAATTTACTGATACACAGAGTCAGACACGGTTTTTGAAGGAATTAGTGATGTTTGCCAGCTAGGCAACTCATCTGCAGCTGGCCAAGCATATTTGGCCTTTCTGGTCTGTAGGAAAGAAAGGGCATCTTTTTTGGTCTGGTTTCTTCTTCATGACAAATTGGAGGAGAATATCATCTCTAAATCGTACTTTAAGAACCTTGAGCCAGCAGAAATGTATCAATAGAGGACTTCTTGCTGAGTTTTATGTGGTCTGGAAGAATTTTTGCTGAGAAAAGGTAGCCTGGGTGTCATGGTAGCATGTTTAGGTTAGGCACTTGAGCAAGCTGCGTGGGGAGCTTCTGACACCTCATTTTCCAAGGAAAGGAAAGGGAAACCTACTGCCTTGACTGCTGAATACACCAGCAGAATTCCTTGGGAGTTTGCCCTATACAAGAACATCTTCCAATTATCTTTTTTTCAAAAGGCTTCAGGGAATCATGTTTTGTTGTGCTCGTGGGTAAAGGAGCACTGGGTATGACACAACCTTTGGTATAGAGCACCGCAGCTGGGTTTTTATGTCTCACAGTTTTATGCCTACAACCAGCTGCTGCCAGCCTGGAAGATCTTCTGGTGACTTTTTCCCAGAACCTCATGGCATAAAAGTACTATGGTAAATAAGTATGGTTGGTCCACAGCCATGATCCATCTGCCATGGCTTTTGCAGAAATGCAGTCAATTCATTTCAGGCCTGAAATGAGCACTGATATCCGCAAGTGCCAGGAGGGTACTTTGGAACTGCTTTTCTCCCTTTTCTGTGATGCGTGGACTTATAAAAAGATGAAAGATGCCCTCAAAACTGCCCTCCTGCTTCTGGCCACACTGCCCCTGCATCTTGCAGCAAGAGGCAGAGGGTTCAGCACAGCAGCTGCACAAGCCATCGGTACCAGGCCCTGGCAAGCCAAGAGCATGAGTAGCACAGACAGGCTGGGAGCAGCACAGGCAGCTGGACAGATGAGAAGCCTGAAGCTGGGTCAAAGTGTAACACAGCTGAAATTAAATGAAACCATAGGCACACATAAAAAGTGGTAAATAGAAGTATGGCTTTGCAATCACAGCAAAGGTGGCAAATCTATCTCCAATATGATTCACAACAGAAATTAGTACGGCAGTAGGACCAGGGAAAAACTAATTTTCAGTATAGCAAAAAGCTATGATTTCTGAAACAACCAAATGTAAAACAAAAACTGATTAGTAGCTTGAAAGGAGTGAGTAATCAAACTGCCTGAAAATAAAACTGAGCTGAGACTTCAGAAGTGTAGAAATGTTGGTATAACTGAGAATCTGAAGAATAGCTCAGAAGAGGAAAGTGTGTTTTAAATAAGCAAGGCAGACCAAAATCACTTGGAAATCATGCCAGCAGCTGCTTAAGAACTTACGTATTAAGTCAGGGACAGCTGTTAGAAGAAGCTTTGCCTTCACCAAGCTCAAATGAAAAGCAGATGTGATCAGTCTAGGACAGAACTGGTGTGCCTTGTCCCACAGATCCTCACTGCTTGTTTTTCTGTAATTTGGAAGATAAGGGGACTGAACATAGCAGGAGATATGACCTTGTCATAGAAGGAAATCAGGTTGGTCAAGCAGGACCTGTCTTTCCTAAGCCCATGCTGGCTGAATCTGATCCCCTGGTTGTCCTGCATGTGCCATGTGATGGCACTCAAGATGATCCTCTCCATGACCTTCCCCAGCATCAAGGTCAGCCCAACAGACCCGTAGCTCCCTAGATCCTCCTTCTGAACCTTCTTATAAATGGCCATCTGCCATGATGAGACCCCATCAACTAGACTCCTAAACAGACCGAAGTCTGCCCCCAAGAAATCCAAATCAGCTGGCTGTTCTGCTATCCCCACTCCTTATGAGAATGGAAAAATCTATCATTTGATGACCACTAAGAGGCCTTCAACCATCACATCACCCACCAGTCCTTCTCTGTTCACAAGCAGCAGGTCTAGCAGGGCACCTTCTCCAGCTGGCTTCTTTTCCAGCTGTGACAGGAAGTTATCTCCCACACATTGCAGGGACCTCCTGGACTGTTTACTTTCTGCTGTCTTGTATTTCCAGCAGACATCTGGTAAGTTGAAGTCCCCCATAAGAGCAAGGGTTAGGTAGGACTTTGTAAGACTTGTAAGCCTTCTTCTGGCTGCTTATAAAATATTTCATCCTAACTGAGTAGTCAGGACAGACTCCTACCAGAATATGTGCCTTATTACCATTCCCCCTGATTCTTACCCGTAAATGCTCAGTTCTACCATCACCATCATTAAGCTCCAGACAGTGCAGACACTCCCTGACTCATAGGGCTACCCCACCACCTCTCCTTCCTCGCCTGTCCCTTCTGAAGAGTTTATAGCCATCAGTTGCAGCAGTGCTGTTTTGTGAGTCATCCCACCGCGTTTCCATGATAACTATGTCATAGTTTTCCTGCTTTGCAATGGCTTCCCACTCCTCCTATCTGTCGCCCGTGCTGCGTGCAGTGGTGTAGATGCACTTCAGCTGGGTGATTGATCCCACCACCTTTTCGGGTGGAGAAGCCCACAGAGTTCCTAATGTGACCATTCTCAGGTGCATCTGTGGTTTCTAACCCTTAAATAACCCTTGCATCTTTGCTGCTGCATGGATCTCCATCCACTATCTCCACTGAGACAGGAGACAAAAGGGCCTCACCAGCACATTGTCCCTCAAACACTGGTGTGCCACTCCAGGCTTATCTGTAAAAGCCTGGGTTTATTCCCTTCCTCCTTCAAATATAGTTTAAATCTCTTTCAATGAGCTTTAAACTGCTGACTCCTGCCTTTTTCCCCTTTGAGAGAGGAAGAATTCAGTGAGAATCCCTGTGTTGCATCCTTTGCTCCATTACTCACCTTCTCCCCCATTTTCTCTGCTTTCAGTGCTCTCCAACATTTTTATTTTTTCCTTCTACTTATCCCTGTCCTACCTAACATAATTACAGTCTTCATTCCAAAGTTAATTTGGCATTAACATAGTTAATGCTTGCAGCAGTGGCAGCCCTAATGTTTATAACCCACAGAATCCTCAAAAGAAAATTCCTTCATGTCTGTTTGTTGTTTCTGTGTGCCCACACCCGTAACACAACATAGGTTTAAGAGAACTATATTGTACGAAATATCAGCATAACTTAGTCACAGCCAAAGTAATAGTAAGAAGACAAGAACATCAGAAAAAACAGAAAAATTGCCTATTGCCATGAAAAGGACCGTGTTACTTTCCCCTGTGTGCCTTGCTGTGCTCAGCTTAGGCTGATATACGTCCATCTCTGTGAGCTTGGGATGACCAGTGAGATCCCAGGGGATGTGGACCGTGCAAACACAAATGTTTAACAATAAGGCAGAGCATTTAAGTGGTATTTAAAATGTACTTATCTGAGGAGTTAAGTTACATTCTGTAACAAGCCTGTACCAGGTTTGCAATACCCCCTGTTGCATTATGCCACTACTGCATGTCACTATTGAGACAGACAAAAAAGGTGTCTCCCTCTGCAAAAACCCCTGGTTTTCACTCAGTTTCTTCTCTGAATGGTGAGCACCCAATGAGATGATGCAGAAACAGTGAATTTCTAGTCCCAAATCTTGCTTTGTCTGAATGCAAGCTTAAGGAGACCATGTGGTATCAGTTACACAGGTCACATTTGGAAATTATTCTTCCTAGTTTTAAACAGAAATATTGATTTCTGCACATCCTGCAGGTGGCATGTGGAGCACAAAATAAAAACAACCCAACAACCCTAAAGTAAGAGATGCACCTGATGCTATCTAATGGAAAGTTAAAAACAAAATTCAGCTTCTCATGGAACAGATTCCTTGGAACTTAATGTTTTCATGGGACTGTGAAGAGAACAAAGAACCTCTTGTCTCCAGTTAGTCACCTCATAACAATAGAGATGAGGGCAGCTAATCTTCACTGTTTTCTAAAAGCCCTCTGGGCTCTTGAAATGATTTGGCAGCTTCTATGTTGTTCATCATGCCCAAATTATGAATATTCAAAATGAGCTCTCACTGGATCACTCACCCCTTTACTGAAGGATAGTTTTGCAGATGCATATTCCCTCTGTCTCCTTGAGCTAATCTGTAAATAATGGTGGATTGTGCACTGGAAGTTTGCATCGGCACTAGTTGTATGATTACTGTTTTGTGGCCATTCCCTCAGTGATTAACCATTCATCCAACCATTCACTGAACTGGCACAAGCAGGCACTTAAGGGGATCCTCTTGTGGTTCTTTGGAATAACCTAACAGATAGATAATGAGCAGACTGGAAAAAGAAAAGTAGAATATGAGATATCCATGGCATCTGTCATTTTTAATCCAGTATTCTCTGTCAGAAACACAGACACATGAAAACACAGACACCATGCACAAGAGTCTCCCTCTTCCTTTCCTTTGGATCTGCAGTAATGGTAAAAGTTAAACAGTGACTGTTTGTTTCTGGTTGACGCTTTGTTTTATGGTTAATAGCTGCAGTCTTCCTTGAAAAATATCAGAATAGGTTTTTCTCCGTCTGATATTTTTGTGCTGTGAAGCACTCCTTACTCAGACCAGGCGGAAGCACTCAGAGAGACTAAAATATGGTATCTAAAAGAAAGCTATTTACAAATGCCCAGTAGAAGCAGTGCATGAAAGGCAGAAAGTACACAAATTTGCAACTGCACTTACAGAATTCACCCCAAGTTAAAAGAGGGGAGGTAGCTCATAGTTAGCAGGCACAGTGCTTGGACTTATATACTGATGTAATGAAACAATTAATAAATTGGTAGGAGGATACAAACAAGGCCAGCAAGGTATAATGTAATTCTTCTAGAAATTAGAACACAAGCAGAGAGAAAAGGAGTAAGCATAAGGCCGGACAGCTACTGGAAATTGCTACATCTAAACAAACAGTGATGCTAAAGGTCAATCTGAATATGACATTTGGCTGAAGTCAAAAACAAAGAGCTAGTTGAGTAGCAATAGTTGTCACAGAACAAAAGGTTTTCCAAATTTATTTCTTTTGTTTAAACAGGTTCTTGTATCAGCTTTAATCTTTGTAATACATCAATAATGCTTTGAAGCCAGTTGTTATTTTAGAGACAGCATCAAGGCCCTACAGGGACCTTTTCTATAACTGAGTTTACATATGAACAAATGTGGTAAAGCTGTCAAACTTGAAAGTTTCAGATGAAGGCTGGCATCCTATTGTCAATATTTTCATAGAAGAAACTTGATGTTTTGAAGGACAAATAATTATTGATACAAGATTTATATGGAAGCATATTAGCCAAGTCAATCCAATATCAGAAGGAGGTAAAATGTGGATGCCATCTGCTACAGAAGAAAGGTATGGGTCCCCTGTAGGGCTAATAGCATCTGTCAGTTTCATATAGGTCTCTCCGATACCCTACATCCTCTAAAATGTCATTGGATGTCTATTTTTAGGCACTCACATTTCTTAATCATGCTCAATTCTTTTCACATTTGTTCTCCACTCTCTGAAATCCACTTCAAAGTAAAACTTATTTTTAATAACAGGGTTCCAACTATATTGGTAGGATTTTCTGTTACACCATAGAACAAAAGACACATGAAATAAAACAAAAATGAAAGTTACCATGATCTCAGAAACTGTTCTTTTGCAATGTTGCTCAAACAATACTCACCTTAGCCTTTATGACTCTGATCTAAAGAAGGACATCAGTTGATCAAATGTAGTACTGCACATAGTTTTAAAAATCAAACTCAACAAAAATCCACCAGTAAATTTTGTCAGTTAAAAAAGTTCCAAAATGAGATACAGACATGGAATTTTCTTGCTTTGTAATGGTGACGAAAAACCCCATGACTCTTAATTGATCCTTTGGCGACATGAGACGGTCACAGTCCAGAGAGGTAACAAAAAGTATATAATCTGTTTGAATTGTGACAATTCAAGCCCTTCAATGAAGCCCTTAAATATTCATTTAATTAAGGTCCCACTGATTTCAAAATCCTTGACGTTAAGTATTTGGGTTTGTGCTTTGCTGGTTCATTAGATGATAAAGTCATTTCAGTCAATACAAATGTTTTAGGGGAGCAATTACATCTGCTCAAGCAGAGAGAGTCAAAAGGAAAAATATAACTAGAAGTAATGATATAAAATAAAGCTAGAGACACTGAAATGAGAAATAGTACATACATTTTTAAATTGAAAGTCATTATGCACCAGCACCAGAATATCTGGCTTTTCCCTTTTTAAAGTCATCATGTCAAGATAGATGAAGTTTAAATTCTATCTAATTTTACTTCATTTATAATGTTGCTCACAATCTCATTAGTCCTTCTGGTATTAAAGCCTACATATTATGTCCTTTGACACTGATATATTATAAGCCTATACATTAAAACCTGTACATTATATCCCTTAATTCAAAGTTCATGGTCTGGTTCTGATTTATTTGAAGGCCTCATTTTAAAAACCCCATATTTCATTACAATTTTATTGATAAATACTGCATATTCCTATTATTTAAATTACATTGTTATATTAAGGATTCAATTTACTAATCCATACTCACAAATGTAGAAGCATATAAACTATTCAGCAAGTGTATGGAATCATCACAACTCCAAGCATTTGAAAACACAAACTGTGTAGTTCTGCCTGTAAGTGATAAAATTGTGAACTTACAAGCAATGCACTCTGTCTACCCCTTAGTCTGCAACAAACTGTAGTATTTTGCAAAAGCATTTCTGTTCTAGATTATTTGGTTTTCAGTAGGCCTCATGCACTGTAAATGCTGTAGCTACGGCTGCAAGTAGTGGTAATACTAAACTGGTTCGCACTCATCTACCTTCATCTGGAATTATCTTACTATCAGTAGAAATAATGTCCTGGAAATCTTGTATAGAATTTTATATTTCAAAAGTATTTGTGGGAATGGAAGTCCTCATTCTGCTTTCTATTGGCATTGGACTCTCTCTGATGACTTTCAAGTTTAATATTAGAAGGCTATTCCATCCCTTCCCCCTGCATTATAAGCTGTTCAACTTCTTTTATTTTTTTATCCACTACTCCAGCATTAACACAGAGTTATCTTTTCCCTTAGCCCTGTTCCCAAAACCCATTTTGGTGTGAAAAGAGCAGAAGCCTGCACATGAAAATGGAGGTGCAGCAGTTGCCACCTCCATTGCCTGTGCATGAGAAGAAAAGGACATACATAGCCAGTTTTAATCAGATGTCAGTCTTATTTTCATTAGTATTTGCCTAATATTCTTGCATTGCACCTACCCCACACTGGGTATTGTGTTTATTGACAACACAATATGAAATGAACTACCTTAACGCCAACAAATAAACATAACTTCAAACTATGAGAGAATGTGAAGGTCTAAAATGCTGCAAGTTTCCCAACACTGTACTTTTTTTAAGAAGAGTGGTAAAATACACTCAACTCTGCAAAACCAGATAATGCCTCTAGGATAACAGCATGCGTGAATGCACCAAAACAGAAAAAGTGCTGTAGCCTGTAGCAGTGGGAAAAGGAATGAACTATTCAGAGAAGGAAAGTTGCAAGCAAGCAATTAAATTGACAAAAAGGGGAAAACAAGAAGAAAGAAAAGGAAATTAAAAGGCTAAAGTGGAATTCCAGACTTTTAAGGGTAAATATATAATTTAATCAGGAGAATTACTCACAACGATGGTTATGATTTATTTCTGTATATATTCCAGACTATTAAAATAATAACTACACTGTCAAAAGTTTTTAAGGACCCTTATACTTTTAGTTCTGTATCTCAAGACATGGATTTGATATAGAATGATGAGTTCAGTAATTTTTCTGGGTCTAAGATGCCTGAAAGATTTCTTTACTCAGTTATGTACTTTCAAAAGTCTTAATAGTAGAGGACATATTCTGTATTGCCCTCTCCCAAGGGTTCCCAAGTCTGGGGAAATGAGCAGCTGAAGAGGCACAATGTCTGAGACTTCTCAGTGTTATTTTCACCTATAAATGAATTTGTATGCTTTATCTGTTGCTTCTCTAAGCAAAGGGAAAAACAAACCTATCATCTTTTTCATCCAAAGCTCAAATACTACTAACAAAAAGTACATTTCTTCCTTTCATATCAACTTTTTCCCCCCCATCATTGTTAACATTGACCATTTCAGGTATATTTGCTTAAACAAGAAAAGTCCTTTTCATGCAAATCAAGTCAGCAGCAGTGACTGGGACAGGAAATCAATAGGGGAAAAGAGCAATACTTTGGCAAAGGGAAGAGAGAGATTGCTAAATATTTTTGCTGCTACTTTCCTTGCTTGTTACTGTCCCACATACAAGATAAAAGCTGAAAATTAAATTCTGGGCATCAGCTCCCATCTTATTTTCTTTAAAATATTTTGACATATTTATCACCTAGGAAATAATGGAAAACTAAAGGAAGAAAAAAAAATCTCCTTTCTTTAATTTTCTTTTTTCTGTGGAATAATGGAAGAATATTACTGAAAATGCTGAACAGCTCTGGCTACTGTATTTCACAGAAATATATGTCTAGGCACTCACACTGGAACTCACATGTGCAGTTAACATGACTGATAACTTTAAATATAATTCTTGAAATTGTTCAGTATTTTTCTTTTCCCTTTTCAGAACACAATGTAAAAAAATATGTAGCAAATTACTTGCAACTTTTTCTTTTTTTATGTATGTGCACATCTGTATTGCACTGGTGTGAATGAATCTGTTTCAAATAAACATTTAAAGTTGTCATACAGATAGAGCCTGCCCTAGACAGACAAAGGGTAGGTGGCTGCCTCTGGTAGCAGACTGCTTGGAGAAAGATTTTTCCCAGGTGCTGGCCCTGCTCTCCCTTCACCATTGCCTTTTCCCAGCTTCCCTAAACCATGCCATCAACACAAAATTTAATTTTGCTCCCATTTATGTTGAGGAAAAAAGCTGCAGTATTTACGCAAGGACTCTGCAACATCATGGTAAAGGTGCAAAGAACAAAAAAACTTTTTTGCGTATCCGAAGTTCTCTTAAACACCAATAGAAAAACAGGAAGTCACCTCATATAAACAGGAAAGAAGTTCACCTCAGTGTCCCCCAATCACCTGGAATATTTCCCAGACATTGCCTATTATGGTAAAAGGTAAACAATGCCTTACAAGGTCGGAAACTGCAATTATCACATCTCATAGGGCTGACACTGTCCAGAAGCCCACAATCCTCTCTCTGCCCATCCCCGGTGACCTGGCTGTAACCTCAGGATCACCTCCGGGTCTGAGAAGGAGGCTCTTTCTGCAGCCATCAAGGCCTAATCTCTCTTCCAGCACACAGTGTAGCCCAACAAAAAGCCATATATTTGTCACCCTTGAGGTGACAGAATTCAAGTTTCCTCATACTTCTGAGAAGCTTTGGGTCAGGTCTGCCTCACCATGCCTACTTATAAACAGGAAAAAACAAGTTCCCAGCACATATTTACTGTTGCAAAAACTCCTTGTGGAGCCACTCTGACTCCAATTGTCAGTCTGGCGTAAAGTCAGTAGATACAGGACCCATGAGTTCTTACACAGTTTTCTCTACAGAGAAAGCCAAATTGTGCCAAACAATAGTATAGAATAATCATAAATACAACAGAGATTGCACCCTTTATTTACATGTCAGTTGACTTTTGAGGAGGAAAATGAGGGTTAACATCTCCAGAGATTAAGATCCTGTTCAAAATTACTGAGTATTTTTCATAAACATCAAGTGTTATTATTTAAGATTGTGTTTTTCACTGGTTGTTTCACATTTGAATATCAATATCCTTAATTTTATGTTATTATATTTCCCCTGCATCATAGAAGAAGTGTTCCTTCAAATTACTAGTGCCATAGAAATGCTTTTAAAGGTGTTTTGTTTTATAATATCATTACTTTTTCTGTATTTGATCACATTCAGATTATTTAGGATTAATATCATTGTAACACATTTCAGAATATTCATTAATTTTGATTCTTGAACGTCTGGCAGTCTGGCAATAAAATTACTAAAAGCAAACAAGATTTGTTAGACTCCTCAGACACTAGCATTCAAACAGAAGTGAAATCCAATAAATGCAAATTGAAAAGACTGCTGGCACTTTGAAACCAAAATGATTTCTAACACAAAGTTAGAGACCCTTTAACTGCCTGTTTATTTCTGAGCTCCTCCATGAGCTTTAGGGGTTTTTACAGTAATTTTATATGTTTTAAAATTCTTCCTTGCAACATCTTGCAAAGATCTACAGAAGCTGCAAATTAAAAACTTGTTACTATCCATGTATGCAAGAATCAGAGGAGATTGGTTACAATTATAATGATTCCAGGCATAAAGTATCAATTAAAAAAAGCTATCACCAAATTATTTTAAATCTTATATGTACTACTCATAGCAAGTATGCTAATATAATAATTACATTATATGTGATAATATGTGAGCAATGTGATTATGTGACATATTTATTCAAACCCTTAGCTTTTGTTCAGTCTAATGATTGGAAATGATGAACGACTTAATAAGAGAGAAGAGATGAATTTTTGATTTATGTCAAGTTCCATTTGAAGTTGAAATTGGAATTGCACTTATACCCTTAAAAGCATTTTTCTGTTCATCAGGACGAATTTTAGACCCAAAGCTGGTTTTCTAACTAGGAATGTATTCACTCTGGTTACACAGAATCACAGAATTAAGTAGGCTGGAAAAGACATCTGAGTTCATAAAGTCTCACCTATGACCCAGCACCACCTTGTCAACTAGACCATGGCACTAAGTGCCACATCCAGTCTTTCCTTAAACACTCGAGGGATGGTGACTCCACCACCTCCCTGGGCAGCCCATTCCAATGCCCAGTCACTCTTTCTGTTAAGTATAACTAATTTATTCCCTTTTATTGGCAATTCAACATTTTAATGCAACTAGCATACCTCTCTTGCCTCAATTCACTCATATATTTGGAAGTTCTGCCTCTCCAAGTCAGTTTGTGATTTTTGCAGTGGCCACAGCTTAATGTAATGCAGGCCTTCTGCATGCTTCCCACTCAAGCTCTTTTGCCTGACAATGAAGTCAGCTGGAACTAGACTTGAGCCAGAAGACCAGCCAGCATGGGAGAGCGTGGATGAACAGGGAGCCAGGGCTCCTTTTGCCACAAATATTAAATGAAGAGTTGAAGCTTTTATCATAGGCAGCTAATTATCATGGACAGGTCATCTGCAACACAGATTCATTATGCAGCAAACATCACACCCTTGCTCTCTGCAGACTCCCGCTCAGCGCTGAACAGAGGGATCTTGCTTCCACTGCCAGCTACAGCTGATGAGCAGGATTGCTATGTTTGCCCAGAGCAGATCCCATGCCAATAAACCTTGAAGACAAATGCTGGCTCTGCACCACAGCATAGAAGGGAATTCATATTCATGCTGTCCCCAGATCTGTTGGAGAAAATTGTATGCAGGGAGACCCAGAAGCATCTCTGCAGAGTCAGTTTCCATTCTGCAAGGCTGGCACTGACTTGAAACTGGAGCACCGAGTACATCCAGAGAATTCTGGGCAGAGCCCTGTGGCTCAGGCTGTGCCGCACACCCACATTGCTCCAGCTTCCAGTGGGGTGCATTTGCTTGAATGCAATGCCAAGTTTACAATGGCTCCTTGTTCTTGTCTGGAACATGATGCAGAGATGCCCAAGTGACTTTTCAGGGGCAGCTTGCAGGGCAGTGCAATAATGCAGCCCACATGGCAGCTCTAGAGTAACCAGCATTCCTGTTACCCAGGGGATCCTATCTCCCACAGAACTGCAGAGATGACTACAGCAAGAACAACATGTTTTTAGTAAGTGTTTCGTGACTGAACTATCTAACTTGTTATTTATGTTGTTATTTATGTCGTAGAATCTGTAGGCTGGGAGAGACCTATGGATAGAAATCACCCCTTCCAGCTCCTGTTCAAAGCAAGCCCAGCTCCCAAAACTGAACCCTGGGCATGCTGTATGGTTGGATCTACTTTTAAGACTCTCAATGCACTGCTATTTCAGTTGTCTCCTGTTAAATACATATGAATATTTATTATTTTAGGATATAGTCTTTGTGATTCAAAGCACTCCTGCTCTATGCAAATCTAAACAGAAACTGTTTACCCCAAACTCACTGGCTTATTGTTGTACAGCCAGTGAGCTCTGTTAGAATCTGAATCTGAATCTCTTCATCTGAAATTTATACACGGAGCAGTACGCACTCATCATCAGAACAAGACTTCAAACCCTTGTAGATGGACACACGTTGCTGCGGTGTCTGTACAGACAGGCACTGATCCACACGATTTCACATGCAGCGGTGCACATGAGCCAGCGTACAATGTACAGCCAGCAGCATCTGTGAGATAACATCAACACATTTTAGAGAAGAATAAAGTAAGAAACCTGGTAGTATTTAAACACAGCACAGAAAGCAGTTAATCTCCACAAAAATAACACAAAACATTAACTTGACAAATAAACAGTTTAGCTGTTAGTTCTTCTTTTGAAGCATTGCTTCCTATTAATATCATGACGGTTAATGCAAGAGCTTCTAAAGTGGATACAGTCCTGAAGCTCTGGATGACACAAGCACATATACAAAGTGTCTAATGGACTCTGTCTTGCATAAAGCAATATTCTTTTAATTATTCATGCTAGACCTAATATGTTTTAGAAATCTCAGTGCGTTTTAGAAGAACCATTCTAGACATAAATTTAGGAAAACAAACACTCTCCAGATCAGCTTGAGAAGGCTATGGCATTCTGTACAAAATTGATCAATCAATAAATTGTTCGACACACAACAGCACACTACCTCTTCCTCCAAAAATTAAATGCCTGTGAGATAGCAAAGAATAGCACTATTTTCACTCAGATTTATTTGTAATAGTGATGTCATTTCAGTTCACTTGTTCGCTTGTTCCATTGAAACAGCTGCCAGTGTTTCTGAAAATCATACAGTGTCAGCTGACACTAAGAGCACAAACACTCTGCAGCAATCTCCTTAGTGTTTTCTTGTCAGTTGAATAAGGACCAATTTCGCTTCGAGGCCAGATTGATCCAAACAAATCAAGAATCATTTTCTGAGATGTCCTATGTCTTTGAAGCATTATTTCCTTCTCGCAGCAGATGCACTTCCATGGATTGAAAGTACCGGTGGGGCCTTGCTTTGTTTTATGTAATTGCTTCCATATATTGCTTCCTTCGTTTTTCAGGGAGACGGAGGGAATAGCATGTTCTCTAGTCTGTACATGGTGGCACTCAAGAACAGGTTGATCAACCATTCGATGCCAACAAGAGGAGCACAGCTCCTCCTGTGGCCTGAGGCTGCCCTGGGCTCACGGATGGTGGTACATGCCTCAGCAGGTGGCTGCATGCAGCAGCCTTGTAAATGGCCTGCAGACACTGCTGCATTTCTCTTGGCCCCACAACTGATGAACAGCAAAGGTATAGCCCGCAAGGCCTTCAAGAAATGTGCATGTTAATATCTTGTCCTTGTAATATGCTTGTAAGACAGGAGGCTTTAGCCCTCTGTCTCATTCTTGTGTTCTGACTACTCCCCAGAAGAGCAGTTTATTCCAATTACCATCTGGCATAGCTGCTTGCTTAGCTTAAGCAGCAGAGCTTCATGTGTGGGCTTGGAGGTTCCCAGGTTCAGGCACTGAGATGCTTTGAGTACAGAATTTTTTTACTCTGTTTTAGTTTGGGTCTGCCCAAGGACAAAAGAGAGACATTACTCTCAGCACACTGTGAATCAGATCTTTGTCTAAAATATGGTATTTTTAGTAACAAATATGAAGTTCTGTTACTTGAGCAGCTCAGCAGAAAGACATTGAGACGAAAGCACTACATTACCGTCTTGGAGTACCTACAAAAGGGTGGTACAAGGCTCACTTGGCTGCTGAACTTTGCAACCCTCACTGAATGAAAAATGGAGATGTGCAGCGCAGCTGCAAAGCAGATGCTGTAACATTTTGTAGCATCAGCCTGTAATTGAGTCGGGGCAATGAGGAGAAACAAAAACTCAGTTAGCGCTCCGCTTTTCCCCACTGGTAAATCAGCAGCTGATTTTGCCAGTAAATTGCTCAAGTACACGCATACTACAGCAGTGTCCAAAAAGAGCATATAGAAAGAGAATATAGGTACAGCATATGGTAGGAAATACCATATGAATGTAGAAATAAGCCAACAGAAAAAGAAGGACATTCTTTGTGTTAGATTAGCTAAGAGCTAAGTCAGATGCTGTTTAATCAGTAAGTGAGCAATCCAATTTAACCCCTTTTTAGTAGGTAATTAATGATGAGAGACTTTTAATCCTGCTGGTAAGTTCTGCACAGTATCTGAAACATGACTTCATTTATCTGGTCATGGTTATCTGGTTTAGATGTATTACACTCAGGTCATGGTGAACAAAGAAAAAACTTCGAGCAAGAAAATTTATTCTTACTCTAATGTTAGTTTAGTGACCTTTTCAAGTATACCTTCCTAATGGGGCCAAAGTCCAAATACATCTCATCCTTCACCCTTCAGAAATTCATACACAAAGGCCCACCTAAGGCTCAGGGTCACACAGAGAAACATAGGATAGATCTAGTCCCTTTTCTGTTCTCTCTCACTGGTAACTCTCTCAGATATAATTCTTGAGACTTATCATCCTTCTTTTCTCATTTTTCTTAGCAGTATCTTTCCTTTCCAAAAGTGATGCTAAGCCAGGATTAGGTTAGTACAGACAACATGCTTGTACTTCTTACTTTCTGGTGCATCAGCAGTTCCTAGTGGAGTTCTACTGGAAGAGCTTAGCTTTCCTAGCATTCCTAGGTAGGTTATTGGAAAAAAGATTCAAACTAAAACAATCTCTAGAAGAACCTCTATATCTTAAATCAGCTCCTAAAATTAATTTCCAAAAATGTTGACAAACAAAACTTGAGAAACAGAGCTTTAGGCCAATTCAGTTATTTTATTTTGTTACTATTGACTTTGATTACTCTTTTTTTGTATAAAATAGAATAAATTTGAATATATTTTTAAAATCAAATCATAAAAAAAGTTTATTTTTATTGTCAGAACAGTGAGGCATCAAGAATTTGCAAACAAAAGTAAGAAAATGTCACTGAGCAATTACATAAAACCAAGCCCCTCCACTGAAATGGCTATGGGTTTATCTATTTAAAATTTTTGACAGAAAGGCTTCATAAAAAACTTTTCCTGGTGGCCATACTTTACACATTTTTGTAAGCATCCTTTCCCTTGATGCTTCCAAATAAGACATCACCAACCTACTAGTCAACAGTAAAGTTTAAAAGCAGAACAAAATTTCACAGAATCATATAATCGCAGAATATGCTGAGTTGAAAGAGACACACAACAATCATAGGGATCAGCTCCTGGCTGATCTGCACAGATCTGCACAGATCCATCCCCAGGAGTCACACCATGTGCCTGAGAGCATTGTCCAAATGCTTCTTCAACTCTGACAGGCTTGGTGCTGTGACCACTTCCCTGGAGAGCCTGTTCCAGTGCCCAACCACCCTCTGGGCAAGGAAGCTTTTTCTAATATCCAACCTAAACCTCCCCTGACACAGCTTCAGGCCGTTCCCTGGGGTCCTGTCACTGTCACCATGGAGAAGAGATCAGTGTCTGCCTCTCCTCTTCCCCTCACGAGGAAGTTGTAACTGCAGTGAGGTGTCCCCTCAGTCTCCTCTTCTCCAGACTGGACAAAATGCCCTCAGCTGCTCCTCACACGGCTTCTTCTCAAGGCCCTTCACCATCTTTGTTGCCCTCCTTTGGACACTCTCTAACAGTTCAATGTCTCTCTTACATTGTAGTGCCCAAAACTGCCCCCAGCACTTGAGGTGAGGCCACCCCAGTGCAGAGCAGAGCGGGACAATCCCCTCCCTTACCTGGCTGGTGATGCTGTGCCTGATGCCCCCCAGGACAGGGTTGGCCCTGCTGGCTGCCAGGGCACTGCTGACTCATATCCAACTTGCCATCGACCAGGGCCCCCAGGTCCCTTTTCCTGGAGCCGCTTTCCAGCATCTCATTCCCCAGTCTGTCCGTACATCCAAGGTTGCCCTATCCCAGGTGCAGAATTCAGCACTTTCCCTTGATCATGCTGGATTATTATGTTGTACTCAAAAAGGCATAACATAAACCAATCCAGGCCATGAAGAAATGGAAACCTAAATCTGAGGGTGGGCCTGGCTGGGAAGATGTTATCTGTACATGCTGGTATGGGCAGGGAACTAATGCACAGAGAGATTAAGGGCATTGTTGAGCAAAACCCTTAAGCACATGTATGAGTAATCCCACTGCTGCTCAGGATAGCATTACTGCCAAAAGGAAGGTCTATAGCCCTTTGTGTTAATTCAGGGCCTTGTTGACCTGTCCAAGGTCACACAGTAAATCTGAGATAATTCCAGGATTTAGACTCAAGCATCTTGTTTTCTACTAGCATGCCCTGAAAAGAAATTCAGTCTCCACTTTTCAGCTTAGGTTTATCACAATTTGTTGTGTTTTTCTTTAGAGATAGATGGATACATAGACAGATATATAGATAGATTTATTTTTAGATACATATTCAGGATCTCAAACAAATAATTACAAACTTCAGTCTCCAATCCAATATATATGAAATCTAACTGACATGAATTTCTTAAATAAGTGGGAAAAATTAACAAGAAAATAGTATAATCATACACAAGAGGAAAAAAATGTGCTGCAATGCAGGTATGCACACAGCATTTCATAAAATTGCCATGACTTACTTTCTGTGAGACCACCATATAAGCGAGTCTTCAGTAGAAACTGAAAAATTTTATATGTGTGTATATATATATATATAAAACCAAGGTTTTGCTGAATGAAATTCAGAAACTTCTTTCAGGAGAAGAGAATGCTGGAGTAACGTATCTTACAGATATAGCCTCAACAGAGAATCATCAGGTTCTACAGGCCTGTTTTATAGGAAACAATATATTACAAAATCAGACTTTGCTATTGAGAAATGGACTTTGTTGTTAAGAGGTGATTGTTTAATTTTTATGTTGAGCAAAGGAAATTATCGAGTTTAAAGTGAACTTCATTAAGTTATCTTTCCTAAATTGGTTGTTTTCTGATGAAGATATATTGCAAAGCCTTCACCTTGGTTACATCGGGTCATTTTCCATTAACAAGTCCATGCAAATTAGAAGAGACTATTATGTATTCAGCCTTCCTCAGCAGCTTTTAAGGCAAGAGACTAAAAAACGACCATTGCCCCAAGTAATGGAATCCCATGTACTGTACCAAGACCATTTGATCAAAACAGCTACAGGACAATTAACAATTTAGTTGAAGTAGTGTAGAAGGCTTCTTTTTTCTCCTCTCATCTCAACTCTTTCTTTCAGACAAGAGAAGCTGCACAGGAAGTGAAGGTGTTCCTAATGCCTTGCCACAACTCTCAAAGCAAAGTTTAGATTCAAATAAAGTGATAAATAGGTTTGTGATAGACAGAGGTTTGGTCATGAAGTGGAACTTGTTCAATTTTATAGCCAGGCTGACAACAAAGGAGAAAAAACTGTGAGAGACCTAGAAATATGTTAATCCTGCAGAAGAGACCGAGGGGAGTCCTCACTGCAGTTACAACTTCTTCATGAGGGGAAGAGGAAGGGCAGACATTGATTTCTTCTCCATGGTGATCAGTGACAAGACCCCAGGGAATGGCCTGAAACTGTGTCAGGGGATGTTTAGGTTGGATATTAGAAAAAGCTTCTTTGCCCAGAGGGTGGCTGGGCACTGGAACAGGCTCCCCAGGGAAGTGGTCACAGCCCCAAGCCTGTCAGAGTTGAAGAAGCATTTGGACAATGCTCTCAGGCACGTGGTGTGACTCCTGGGGATGGATCTGTGCAGGGCTAAGAGCATGATAATCCTTGTGGGTCCCTTTCAACTCAGCATGTTCTGTGATTCTCTGGTTCTGAGGACCAGTTACGCAGATAATGCTACCAAAGAAAACCAAGAACCATGAAAAGCACAGGATTCCGTCAGTTGCCCTAGCTTTACTTAACATACATTTATGTCTCCAAGGTCAGTATTATGCGCAAAATATCCATCCTCCTTTAGGATATAAAGGCTGTCATCTTCTTAACAGCAGTGAATGAGTGATTTAGAAAGCCCTATAGGCACAGTGTACACAGCAGGCTGCAGAGAAACTCTTCACCAGCAAACATTGCACATAGTGGTAAAAGCTCTCAATTTGACTTACTCTGATGCCTTGTGTTTTAACTCATATTTTTTCAAATTCTGTATTCCTAGTGTGTAACTCTGGACTGTCTTGTGGCCTGTTAGCTGCTGTTCTCTCATACTAAGATAGACATAACAAAGCCTCTCCAGGCTTGCTCTCCAAGGACACCCAGACCATCCTAGGCCCAAATGTATAAACCATCATCTTGAGAAGGGGGGCAAGCTGAGGGGCAGTTACATCATTAGCTAAAGTTTAATTGGCGAATTTATGCTGATATGCAAATGGACCAAACCTATAACAGTGTGAAGAACTCGTGACTTGTCGTCCATCTTGGCTGTAGCCTTTGGCCTGCCCAGGGTGTGCCTCTGAAGGCCTTTCAAATAAATGTCCACCTTTACTCCCTTACCCCTATCGAGTCTCTGTTTCCAGGTTGGCCTTTTAGGCATCAACTCAAAGAGCAAGGCTTCCCATTAGGCTTGCTCAAGAGTTCCTACAAATCATGTGATTACTCCATTTGGGAGTCTGCCACTGAGCTTCATTTGTGTATGCATTCGTCACAGAACTTTTGTTGACCCTCACGCACATTGGTTGGCACCACCCATGACTCATATTGTCAAGGACCTTCTGCTGTAACACATTGTTTACTACTTTTTTTAAGATTGAGAAACTAAATGAGCAGAAATTTGCAGTCCAGATGTTTGCTGGAGATCCCACACTTATGGAAAAATTCCAGAACATTTCATCTAGGAACCCATCCAGAAAAAAAAAAAATTATTTAAATGTTAAAAGCTGTTATCTTTTCTTACAGAAGTTCCATCAGCCTCTGACTCAGCAAAAAGACCCTGATATTTTTCAGGGCTGAGCTTTTTTATCAAGAATATGTCTTTTGCCACTCTGTTGAAAATCACCCCACATGGCTTCAGTCCATGCCTCTGCAAAATCAGGGTTTACTCAGCTAAGTCCAACAGAAATTTGCCAAAGCTTCTGAGGTTTAAAAGCAAAAGTTTCTGAAGATTTGTCTTTACTAAGAGTGCTTGAAAGATCCCTGGAGCTGAAAGAAACTACATCCTCTCTGTTCAGGCAAAGAAGACCTTTCACTTTCTTTGCAAATCAACAAATTTAAATCAAAGAGAGCTGGAACTTTTCATCCAAACAGAAACAATCTGCAATTTTAGCCAAACAGGAGTGAAAAGAGGTAACAACTTTTGCTTCAGCACTGCTTCCCTGCTTCCTAGGTGTTCAAATTTCTGCAGGACACCTACTCTGAATTCTTAATTTAGTTGGAAAGACATGGGTAGGTATTGATCATCAGCTTAATCAATTTTACAATCTGAATATCAGCTTGCAATACTGTCAGAATTTTGTGAAGCTCTATTAAATTAATAATACAATTATTTAGAAAATATGGATACTGCAGCAGCAACTATCAGTCCCTGTGGCTTTTCTTCCTGGCATCCTGTTTTTCCTCTTCCAAATGGAACTACTTTTGTTTACAGAAGTAGATTTCTAGCATATCATAAATAAACATATTTAAATCCTACCATCATCCAAGCAGCAGCTGCTCCTAAGAAGGCATGGGCTGTGGGATTTGAGTGCAAATCCAATTTAGTTCGTTCTCCAGCGGCCACTGCTCATAAAACTGAACATAATTTGACGCAATTGGCAACTTCTACAGAAAGAAACTTGCAAGTTCCCCAGTACTATAACATGTACATCTGCTGTCAAAGTCTTCTTTCTGCAAGGGTAGAAGATGGAGAAAACAAGAATCAAATAGTTTTCCAATTCTTTCTCCAGGATGCAGGCATACTATATTGTCCTTATTGAAGTTTACTGGGAAACATGAGCAATAGGAAAACCACTAGTTTAAATGGAGTCTGACATGACAATATTTAGGGTTTGCTTGAGAGTCCTGGAAGATTTAAAATAAAAACTCAGTTGCTGTGTTATTGAATAAATTAGGATGGCTAAAAATATCTGGAAAGGTATTTGATGAACACTTGGAAACATCTATCCAGTGTAAAATAGGAAAGGATGGGTTATTTTCCACAAAACAAAATAATTTACAGAACTGTCTTATTCCAAAGATGTTGGTAACCTAACTCAGCTATAGGTGATACCATAACAGTTGCACAAAGTCAACACAGGTACATAGTAGTTAAGTAAAATGAGTTGGCAACCATCCTCTGGTTGCCAATTGGCCCAGCAGAGTTGGTACCCTGCAACTAAGCCTTTCTCCAACCCAGCACATGGTAGTTCCAGCACTACTTCCTGTTGCCTTGTTTTTTACAATCTTTCAATGTTTTTAATTTTGTAGACGAAGTTCCTACACTCTGTTCTATAAACATAAGCCATGTTATGTCTAACTGCTAAGATGTTTTGATTCCTTCTCTCAAGGCGGAAACATTTGACAGATCTCTCCTTGGACCTATGTATTTGAAAGGTGGTAATTTCACTATCCAATCAGTGAAGTTTTCTAAAAGTCTATAAAATAAACGAAACCCCCCAGCCGAGGGCTTTCCGGCTTTCGGTGAGTTTTTTCTCTCTCTCTCTCAGAGCGAGTGTCTTGTGTTCCTTTCGTGTCCGCGTGCGACAACTTCCTACCACATGAACAACTAAAAGCACTGCACTACTCCAAAAGACATGCTTAGCCATCCTTTGTGAAGATATTACAAGGCAAAAGAGACACCCAAACCAAGGAACACACTTACACCTCATCTGTATGGAGACTTTAAATATTTACCATGTCATCTTGGTATAAGCACAAGTAAAAATCTCTAACCAGGATTTGGTTTGCTGAATAGCCTGTATTTTTAATATTGTGGTCTCTTTTCTAATGCACGAGCCAGCCTTCCTCCCATCAGGCACCAGGTGAAGTTCTCAGCAGTTACTCGCCTAAGAGACTTGTACTTTAAATGGCAAGAGTAACTTGGGTAATCAGCGCTGGTCTGGATGCTTCAAGACATGGAGCATTGTCCACCTCTATTTTTTGAAGCACAGCCTTTGTGTCAGAAAGCCTTTCCAAATATATTACTCCCAAAGGAGTTCTCAGGAATAATTTCCAGAGCAATAAACCAGCAAGCACAAATTTTCCACTCTGTCATGGCTCCTTCCCAAAGAGCACAATAAAAGTAACTGCAAGAGTGCACATTGGTTATGATCTGTTAGGCCGCATGTAGCAATGTCTAACACAACCTCTCCATGCACAAACACGACTCCATGCAATATTGGCCCAGCAAAGGTCCTGCTAGATAGGTGTCTCTGTACCACTTTCCATGTCATGGTGTAGATTTTCCCTGGAGGTGGCAACATTCGTAAGTTGTGCTTCCTTGTGGACATTGGCAGAGGTACAGGGAGAAAAAAACCTCTTAAGTCACTCAAGTTTACAGTATTTTTCCACCTATGTAGAAGGCAATTTCAGCAACTGCTGATTGATTTTCAGGCAATTGCAGCAAGTAGCTTTGACCATTGAAATCAGGAGAGTAAGGACACAGGAGTAAGGACAAGCATTGCAGAGAAAGTGGAGAAAGACTTTGCATGGAAGCAATAACACAGTCCCCTGTTGGATAAGCTTCTTTATTCCCTTATCTAAGTTCAACTGCAATGTGACTGAAAGCAGGCCTCTTCTCTGCAGGCAAGGGTTTTAGCTCCAGCCTGCCTCTTGTGTGATCTGCCCTGTATCTGTGAGACCACTTGATTCTCCAGCACTACCCATGCCTACCCATTTGCCATAGATTCCTGTTTTGAAAATCTTGCTGGTAGCGATGCCTTCCATGAAAAATCTCTAAGGAGTATTTTTGTCATTTACTAGTTTTTAACGAATGCTTTAAGAACATTGTTTATACGTCGTTTCCTGATAAAGTTTTCACAAGTTGGAGAAAACAGCTTCCAGTCTTGGCATTCAAGCTATATAAAGAAAAATGTGAGTTAACCATGATATGCTAGCATACATTTTATTGTGAAAAACAGGTATTCCACCTTTTTCACAAATTCTGTCTTGTCTGTTTGAAAAGGAAAACCAGAATGGGCTAGGTAATTTTCAGGTTTCTTATTTGCCTCTAACTTGTCTCCAGTCTTTCACACAGTTGGTGAGAAATTTTATCTTTGGAACTGCAGAAGTATCAGCTTAAAAGGTTTTGGTCTGTTTTTTCACTACTCTTCAGTAAGAAATTCACGGAAGGAAACCAAATTTTACTCTCACTTAATTCAACAGGCAGGATCCACAGTGAGCATTGATACAGTGTTAACAATGTTTTGAAACCAATTTTGGAAGTGCTTTTCCTTATTTTCTGATATCTGTAATAAAGATCTTGGAGATTTTCTAGCAATTTGTCTCTCACCATTTAAGAAAAGGGATGCTATGGAGAGCAGACAAAAATTATGTCCTTTAAATATATCTAGACCTGTTGTAGACAAAATCCATTGCTATTTATTTGAGATATTTACTTTTCATTTATTTCATTCTTTTTCACTGTCTCCACTTATCCTTCATGCTTCAGAGAATCATCTATGAAACAATACTTTGGTGTTACCCCAAGGAATTAATATACAACTCTGCAGAAGTTGCTTAGCAAACCTACCCCCTCTATGTGAAAATTTCCAAAACTGGAAGTCCTGTAAAAGAACATAATAAAACTGTTAAAGATGGCTAAGAAATTAAATAATTTTGAAATTCATTTCAAAACATGAGAAAATTTGCTAAAACTTGAAAAATGTGGATATGCACTATTGTCCTATTAGACATGCCCAGGAAGTAAAAAAACCTCACAGCTTTAGCACTCTTCTACAACCTCTCTTTTTCTCTCATCACAGCCTATAGGTTTCCTCCTAAAACTGCCCAGTAAACTGAAAAAAAAAATCTGTTCTCCCAGGAAGAAACACATTTGAGATTTATCTAAGAATGGTTGACGATGCCATATTTACACTTTATTAGGATATTGATTTGGATAAATTTAGTCTCTTCAGGAGATCATAATATTACAAGCTTTCAAATTTATATGTAGTCTAAGGTTAACAGCTAAATTAAAGTTGGTAGTGCAAATTAAGTCATGTGTTTACACATGTTTTTGTGAGGCGGCTGCCTAAACAGCAATCCATGGTGCTTATTATATTATGATACGACAAATGAAGAGCTGCAACTCAGATGAAGACTTTGGGAAGGTAAAAGAAATGCCAGCCTTCAAGAGAAATTGAAAAGAAAGCATCATATAGTATACATATATTTTTCTCTTAATATAATAATTTAGAAGATATTGAATTGAATTATCAGTAAGCAAGCAAAAACTAATTGAGTTGTGTTTCTTAAACTGTGCAAAATGATGATGGAGAAATCCTTCCAGGCAAATATGATTAGTTCTTATGAAAAAATTAAATATACACTTACTACTATGTGGAGCGTTTTTCTACTGATCAAAGTAGACAGTGATTAGGGAGCAAATATTGATAGATAGGGTCTGATTGTTAAGTAAAGTATTGATACTGGAGGAAAACACTTTTTCAGCATATTAGTTCATCTTAGCTGAAACTTTTATTTGCTTCAATTACAATAAAAGGTAAAGTTCAAACTTGCAAAAGACAAAGATCTATTGGAAAGTAATTGTGGATCTGAATAGTCACAATGTGCACAGAAATTGGCCATAATCAGATGTTGAACCTATTGCAGATTTGTTTACTAATGGTATAGCAAAATGATGAAATCATGGCTTCTTTTATGAAAACAAATATAGAGTAGCTTGTCAGCACACACAAATGGTACATGGAGTTGAAATTATCTTGGTAGAAAATTCCCAAAAAAAGCTACAACAACTAATTTCTTTCCCATTTTTCTGTTTGAATCCTTTTTCCAAATAATTTGGCATATTGCTTTCTGTTCTGTGAAGGCTGACCTTTACAGCTCCAAGCATGAATATTGGTTGTTTGTAAATTTTTTTTACTAAATTTAATCAAGTCTTGATCATTTGCACTTAAATAATCACTTATTATTAGTTCTGTGAAAATGCATATTTTCATCTGAACAGAAATTGAGGGCAAAGTTATTGCCTGTAGAACTTGCCTTTTAAATTTTATATTTTTTTTAAACTTTTTGAAAATTCTAAATACTCACAACATAAAGCCTTCTGAATATGTTGGCCAGATTAATGTCCTCCCTAATATCAGGTATTTTTTCCTGCTTCTTGTATATGGGTATTTAAATGATTAATCTTTCTGTTTTCCAGTCTGTGCTTAATCTATGAACATACTGATCTATGCAGTTCTGAGATTATTTGCTTTAGAGTTGCCTACAATTCTGAAAAAGACAATGCTGTTTTGATATTAAGTGCCTCTCTGCTCTTCTCTCTTGCCTGTTTGTCTATGAATTCCTTGCAAGAAAAGTTTCAGAAATTTTAAGTAATATTCCAGCAATGTTCAAAGATCTAGTGATAGCTAATAGGATCCATTTTATGCTAACACAATATGAACTCCCTCTCTGTTTAATGATTAAGTTTTTGACATTTGTAAGCAAGAAAATAAAAAATTTCTTCCCTTCCGGACCATCAGAACCTTGACTTTCCTGTGACACCTTGATTTTATTCTCTATCACTCATGGGACATAGACAATAGCTCCATGAAGTCCTCAGCTTCATGTCATGTACCATTAAGCCATTCACTGGCAGAATCTTATTTTTCTGTACGCTTGCTCCTAATATAATGCAAGTACTAGAGTAAAGCTGTTTTGTTTTGTGTTACTAATTGTTTCTAACTGCTTATCCATAGGTTTAATTTTCCCCTTCACTAGATGGGTATATTCCAGTGAATCCACTAGTGTCAAACAAGAACCTGAGAAGAATGAAGTCAATTTTTTTATCCTAAATGGAGACACGTTTGTATGCATATCATAGGCACAGACAGGAGCAGAGGTGAGCTAAATTTGATTAGAAAAAATCTAATCTGTCGTGATTGGGTCCAGGCAATGATAATATTCAAAACAAGAGTATAATGAAAATAATCAAATTTGTATTCCTCCTCTGCAGCAGTGTTACTGGTTTTGGATTCCAGAAGTGCCGTAAATCTGTGGTCTCCAAGGTGAACCACAATGCAGCTGCAGAATCACCTGACAGACAGCTTGCAATGCAGCATCATCAGTTGCTGGTCTGTTAAATGAGATGTGGCATTACAGTAATGGAAAGGGGCTCAAAGTAAAATAAAACACCAGTACAGAGAGGAATTAAGACACTTTAAAGAGTTTCTTTGAATACACAATGGTTGTGGTTATCTGATAATAAACAAAAAAAATCTTCCAACCACAAAATAGAAATTGGTGGGTTTGGGTAGAATACTGATTGGCAGAGAAGAAAAATCTTGTCGTTACAGCAACGCATCTCCTAACACTGCATTACATATTAATTAAAACTAATACTGCTTGCATTAAGGACTTCAACTCATCACTAAGTTCCCTGGCAGAAAGTCTCTCTTGTTTTCAGAAAAGCATGTTCACATCTTTCCTGACAATGTACAATAAACACAGGCTGAAGTTGATACAGATGCTTTTGTTGTTTTTTCTCTACCATGCAGTCTATCCTTTTGCAAGACATAATTACCAAGACAAAATTTAAGACATAATTCAGTTTATCTAGGGATTCAAAGATTGAAGCTTCATTTAAATAATACACAGACAGAATGTCTTTTGAATCCAGATGTTTATGATGTGACTATCCTGGATCTGGGTTTTCTCTGCCTTGTCAGCAGCATTTCAATGCAGGCTCACATTCAGCACACTCCCTGGCTTCAGGAGGTTGTACCCTCTATATCCAGAAAGCCTGACTCAATTGGTAAACCTGTGGCTCTTCAGGAGAGGCTGCATTTTGTGGCTTGGCTGTACTCTTCTATAAACAGGGCAGCCGTTAACAAGAGAAACCATCTTGCTGAGGAAAACAAATTGTGACACCCAAGGTAAGAAAAAATATTTAGACATATGATAGAACGGGACAGGCAATAGGGAGGAATTCTCCCTGGAACAGGAAGTAGCAAGTAATGTTGAAAATAAGAGTGATCTCCTTTTATTATTATTATTTTTTTTTTTTTTTTTT